>CAKAKQ010039887.1:1628-15855 GCA_916700675.1 Helicolenus avius
TTTTTTTTTTTTTTAAATAAAGTTTTCTTATTTCTCATAAGAGATAAAAACATAGTTTTTTTGTTAATTGAGTTGTGTTGGATGCAGAGTGGTAGGAAACTTGTAAGTTGGACCAATATATAAAACAAGTTCCTACATTTAATATTGATTTCTGGTCTTGCCCAAGTGGAAAATATAGTTTTTTTTAGTGTTAAAACCAGTAATCACTTATTGTTTTATATAAATATTTCTTAAAATGTCCAAAAAAAAAGCAGAAACAAAGCAGCTGCACTCTTCTGAATTTACATCAAAACGGTTTTTTTAAGAAAGTTTTCTTATTGCTCATTAGAGATAAAAACATAAGTAGGAGAAAAAGTTTGTGCAGCTGTTGTTAATTGAGTTGTGTTGGATGCAGAGTGGTAGGAAACTTTTATGTTGAACCAATATATAAAACAAGTTCTTACATTTAATATTGATTTCTGCTCTTGCCCAAGTGGAAAATATATCTTTTTTTTAGTGTAAGTGTGTAAATCCTAAAAAGGCTCATTACGAGCCCAAGTTGGTCTCCGTGAAATCTAACATACAACTCTGTGAATATCACGAGGAGTCAAGTTTGTTCAATTTCTGAATATTTTATTGCCAAATACGGAATTTTAAATCGAGGGCGAGCCCATGATAAAATAACACACCCTCCAGCTCTGACTACAAAATAAAACCAAAAAATACTACATGCCCAAAAGGAAATTAAAGTTACAAAAGTAACAAAAGAAAACAGGGAAAAGAGAACAACACCAGTAGTTTGATTTTTTTTAAATAGGAAATTCATGGCAAACGTGCTTTACTTTTACAACCTTTTTTTATTTTGAAATTATAGAAAGGTAGAGGAGAAACTGCTGATTCATGCATTGCTACTTTAACACCCCATGACTAAGGAATTAAAGGGTTAAAAAATGAAAAATTAGCTCAGAGAAAGAGACGCTCACAAAAAACAATATTTAGCCATTTAGCCACATCTTCTCTCTGACCTATAGCACTTTAAAACTACTGTTTCACTATTATTATTATTATTATTATATTCCATGTCAAAGTATATATGCGTAAAAGTCATTAGTCTAATGAGAAAAGAAAGTTCACAATTTACAACCTCTTTATTTTGAAATTATTGAAAGGTAGAGGAGTAACTGCTGATTCATGCATTGTTACTTTAACACCCCATGACTAAGGAATTAAAGGGTTAAAAAAAAGAAAATTAGCTCAGAGAAAAAGATAAGATTTAGCCATTATGACAATACATCCTCTCTCTGACCCCCTAACACTTTAAAACTACTACTTCGTTATTATTTCCATGTTAGAATAAACATGTAAAAGTCATTATAGGCTCCTCATAAAGACTGTTAAAGTTCACTCTATCATATGCATCATCTAAGGCCCTATAGCTCTAGTGTTAATACTCAACTGGTGTCAGTGTTTTTCCATCATACTGTAGTTTTCCAGCTGGTCAGACAACAGGACTTTTCACGTCTTAACTTGTGACAGCAAAGAATGAACTCCACGTGGTGGTTATTTCCGTCAGGTTAACGGGTTTACATTCTCCGTCATACAGAACAAATAAAGCTGCCATGCAACATGTGAGAGTGGTGGGAGTGGAGAGAGGAACCAGAGGAACCAGAGGGGGGGATTTATTTTATGAATGGAAATGTGCAGCTAAACAGATCTCAGAGGAAAGCCAGAGCACTGTTAGAAACGCTCCTCCTGATGTGCAGTGACTCTCTCTCTCTCTTTCTCTCTCTATCTATCTATCTCTCTCTCAGCTCGGTGGGCCACTAAAGTTTTTGGTCACCCAGGATGCTTTACGGGTTTTGCATCGTCCAAATGCCTCGCGCACCTGTCTCGAGCTCCTGCGTGTGTTTATGAGTAAGGAGGAACAAGTGGGAGAGAGAAACAGGTGGAAAGCACTTGCTGCAGAATAAACAGAGCAGGTTTAAGCATGCAGGCAGGGCAGTGAAATATCTGATGGCCACCTCACCAAAATATATGATATTTTATACTTTAGTTTGATTTCTTTTAAAGATATTCCCATGTAAATATCCTGCAAATAAGGACATGTGCAATCACTAAATCTCTGCAAGGTGCATTTTTCCAAAAATGCATGTTAAACTAAAGCTAGATACATTTTCCAAATCTTCAATTTAAGCTACTCATTCAACCTGCAGAGATGTAGTGGTTGCACATGTACTTCCCCCTTTTATTTGCAGGATACCCTTTTTATCTATATGGTAACATTTTTAAAAGAAATCAAATTATAAATGTCATATATTTTGGTATGGTGACCGCCAGATATTTCACTGCAACATGTACATGTGCAACCACTACATCCCTGCAAGGTGCATTTCTCCAGAAATGCATGTTAAACTATGGCTAGATACATTTTCCAAATCGTATTAATCTTCAGTTAAAGCAACTCATTCAACCTGTAGCTCATCTTAGTGGCTTTTAGTTACAAATGTCAAACCAACCCGCCAGATGTGATCATACCACAGAGCTTTAAAAGTTCCACATTTAATTAAAGGTGCATTTTTCCAAAAATGCATGTTAAACTAAGGCTAGATACATTTTCCAAATCTTATATACTTCCCCCTTTTATTTGCAGGATTTTAACATATAAATATCTTTTAAAAGAAATCAAACTTAAGTATAAGATGTAATATATTTTGGTGACCACCAGATATTTCACTGCCCTTCCTGCAAATTAAAGGGGGAGTAAATGTGCAACCACTACATTCAAAATGCATGTTAAACTAAGACTATATACATTTTCCAAATCGTATTAATCTTGACTTCATTCAACCTGTAGCTCATCTTAGTGGCTTTTAGTTACAAATGTCAAACCAACCCTTCCAGATGTGATCGTATCACAGAGTTTGAAAAGTTCCACTTTTTTTTATTTTTTTTTTATAATATGTTTATTGGGTTTTCTTATTTTCACAAACACAATAAGAATAAAAAATACAAAACAACAACAAACACTAGTAAAACTCATATCAAAAAAATGTATATAGGAGGTCATAGGAAATAGTCAATAGTGCAGGGAAGTCACAGATATGAATTCATGTTCAAGAGACTCTTTGTGGGATAATGAAAGAGAGATCAGGTCCAATATAATTCAGATAGGGCTGCCAAATATTGTGGAACTGATCCACTTTGGCATGTTGAATATTTGTGAGAAAAAGTTCCACATTTAATGAAAGCCCTCCAAAAAAAAAAAAAAAAAAAAAGATCCAACATTGGCTACAACTTTTTTTTTTTCCCCCTCTCTGTTTATTTCCGTTTTCCAGATCGAAGTTCATTCTAAACAATTCCTGTTATGTCTCAGCGTCCAGCTTGCAACTTTAATTATAGTGGAAGGTCAGTCAGTCAGAAGCGCTTTCCTGACCCCTCTCCCTGTGTGGCATCGCCTAAAAACTGCCAAAATAGTGCCGGACTTCCCTGAAAGCACCATGTGCCATGAGTCCCTTTCACCCCGTGTGCACCTGAGTTGTTTTTACCCCCCCCCAGCCACTGCTATGTTGTGAATTTGTCACTTATCGGGGTGGCTGGCTGTCAAAGGCCATTTTAGGCGCAATAACTTTCCCAGATGGATTTAGCCTGCCAACTTTGTGCGTCTCTCAGCAGCCAGAGAGATGAATAGGCTGCATGCCTGTTGCTCCACACAAATGTCTCTTACGCCTACTAATGAAGACTAATTAAAACATGACAAACATCGACCTTTAGTGCATCCTAAACAGGGCTGCGAGCATCGTTTGGATTATGCAAATTAGAGTCCCCATTCTTTGACAGTAATCAAGCATATTTCTCACATGTGTGTGTTTTATTTATTTATTTATTTAAAAAGGATCCCCAATGGCACAAGCTAGTCTTCCTGGGGTCCGATATCAAGTACTATCACATACATACTATATACAACATCATATTTGTCTTCCACAACCAGCACATCATCAGGGAAAAGGAGCAAAAGCGAAAACATACATGAGCAACACATGACTGTCGATCAGCTGCTTCAGTAATGTGTTCTTAGATGGTATTTGAATGAGGATTTGTGTGTCTGTAAACAGTGTTTCTGCTCCGTGTGTCCACACAACAGGTGTCTGAGCTTTTTAATTTTTAGGATACATAGTCTGAATGGTTTCATATTTGATATTTTAATGTTTCTTGTACACATTTCAAAGCCCACAGCCAGTCCTGTCCAGAGCTAATCTTTAAAAATCAGTGAGTAAATTAGCTGGAGTCCAGATTGACAGAGCATCGCCTCAATTATTTTGTTATTTATAGAAAACTAAAGTATAGATATTGACCTGCGGTGGAACATTTTTTGTGAGTTTTCCCCTCAAAAAAATGCAAAGTTTTTTTTTGTGTTGTGCCTCTCAGGATATGATCAGCTTGATTTATTCCATTACCTTTTATTCAGTTCTTATTATTATTATTACCCCGGTCGATTTGCAGGAGTCTGATCTGGGCTCTGAGACGCACTGGGTGTGTTTAATTTACACTGGCAAGGATTTGTTTGGATGGCATGCATAATGTGCCATCACCTGAGGTTTAGGCTGTCATTTTTATTATTGTCCTGCGGAGGAAGAGGAGGAGGAGGAATGGCACACAAGGCTAAAGCAATGCTGACTGAACTGATAAATCCCCACTGTGAACTGTGTTGTTTACACTGTTAAAGATGATGCTGCATCTGTAGTTTTTTTCTGTTTTTTATTGCTTTGATTTAGCCCTAAAGCACTGAAAAAAAAAGCTGGGAATGGTAAATAAGAAAATGAAGAAAGGGTGTGAAAGGATAATTACACCCTCAGACAGGACTACGTGAGGCAGGGAGCAGCCTGAGACTGCCATTTGAATGGGATCTGAGAGGTAATTTGAGCTAAAATGGAGTCCACTTCTCACTCAGCCCCCCATGGCATCCACTGTAATTCATTATTCCTGGCCGGCACTGGGAGAGGCAATGAGCGAGGGCAGAGGACAGGAGTGGACCCAGCTCTGGTGTAATGAAGACTCAGTAGACCTAAACCTCTCACACACACACACACACACACACACAGGCTTTCATTATATATCGCAGAGAGCAGGACATTAATGCCACTGAAGACCTTTTGGCAGAGAAATAAGAGTGTGCAATGATTTTCTCCACACTCAATCCATTTCATTGACCTTTTCTATCATGCATGTGACTCTGCCCCGCTCACACCGCAGACTGTGTGAGAGATAAATATTCCGAGAATAATCTGTTTAATAAATAATCTTTTTTGAATCTGAATTTTTATGCTCAGCGGTGGGGTTTTTTAGAGGTTTTAAGGAAACTCTGAATTTAAAAACAAATAGTAGGATTTTCTAAAATTTTCTCTTTTGTATGCAACATACTTGAATTTTTAAACATATAAAGCTTAATATCTCAGATGAATTATCTGTCTGTGTTTTGTCTTAAGGCTCTGGAGATTTATGTTATGTAAATTTAATCTTATAAAAGTAGTTGTAATATGGATAACATTGTGAGATCAGGCCCCTTTCTGTTCCCTGTACCTCCACTAGGGGTCCATAGAGGTCACGGTAATAATGTCCAGACAAGCTGAGAGGATAAATACTGTCATCTGGTGGTAACAAAAGCCATCACTACTGAGATGATAACACTGGAACCTCATAGTATATACTGCATTGTTTACTCCTCTTCCCAATCTTCTGCTCTTCAACTTTATGCCACATGGATGCATGCAACACTTGTTGATATGTATCTGAGAGACTTTTAAATGTGTGTGGCAGGTAGAGCGAGGAGACATGAGGGAGTCAGTCCATCTGCATCCACAGAGTCTGGATCTGCTGAGGGGCCCTAAGGTGAGGAGGAATTACTACACAGATGTTTGAAAAAGTAATTTAGGAGTGGATGACCTTACTGACAGACAATGGGCCTCATGCAGGAAGTGACATACAAACTCACATTTGTTCTTATTTTGTTAGTATTTCATTGATTTCTGGGATTCACCACTGTTTTCTTAGTTTTGCTCTTCTCTTAGTTAAGAGAAAAAGATCTTCTTACACTTTTTTGGTGGCCAATTCTTCACCTTGTGCCAGAGTATCTGCACACAGCACAGTACCTTCCTTTATATAGTGTTTATAGGGGGTGTTACCTATGCTCATAACACAACAATGGGCCACACGCCTCCAATTTAAGAGCAGATTTAAATGGTTCAGAACGTTTGGTGCATCTGGAGTTAACTTATTTTTTCTCTCTTAACATAAAATTAAGACAAAATATAAGATGAATTTAAGATAATGTTGCTGCGTGAGGCTCACTGGCTCATATGTGTGTATGTTAGCTTGGTTTAAAGGTGTTCATGATGGGAGTTTTGAGGTCTGATATTATTAATATGGGGCGTTCAAGGTGACCCAGATCATGCAATGTCTATATCTCTTTGTGTGTTATAAGTTCTCTGGTTTGGGTTGTCTTTCTCTCTCCCTCCCTTTCTCTTTTCTAAACCTGTGAGCCATGAAATCTAAATGGATTTCTTTATTTTGACCCAAGATCATATGGTAAATTAATTCTGCTTTTGCACTTAAGATCTGACCTTTTTTAATCAAATTGTAAATGAAACTATAAATAATTTAAATCACATAAAAAAATACAGTCATGTAAAGATGTTCTAGTAGAAACACAGAATACAAGTATGATCCCGAAAATGAGCACGATATGTCCCCTTTAAGATGTTTTCTCTTGCGAGAACACCACACTTCTTAACCAAGCAAATCAATGATTTATGCACTTGTGGGGCATTTTACAGTAAATTAAGTGAGTCCCTCTTTTTTGAGATATCAAGGACATTCTCAAAACTAAATCCATCGGGGAAAAAGCTGAATGAATCCATCAGAAAGACACAATTTTACACTTATTTTATGAAAGACTTTCCCATACTACCATACTATTTAGTATGCCAGAAAAAAATTTAATATGTCCCAATACATAATATGTCAAATGCAGTATGCCAAAAATACCAGGATGTCCTATTACATCCAGTCGCATTTTGCAGAAAGCAAGCCAGCATGTTTTTCTAGCCATTCTGACCCACAATCCTTTGCGCAGTGGATATATGAGAAAGAGGGTCAAAGGTCAAGGAGCAATGTTATGAAGTAGTATGTCCCAATTGTATGCATACGGCATGCAACAGTACGTACTTTGTAAGGGCAGCTGCAGCAGTATGTACTATGTGATTTGGAACGTAGCCATGATTTCCCTTAAAGCGAGACATAACAGGCAAAAACAGCTTTTCAAGCACTGGTCAATTGTGAGATTTTGGGATATTTTGCTTCCGTAACATGTCTTCTTTCAGACTAGAGAACGTCCAAAATACACATTTAGGTGTTTATGTTACTACTTTGTCTTTTTGCGACGGTGATTTCTCCTAAATTCAGTAATCAACCGTGATATCTTTTAGTTAAAATGTTACCCTATTCTCCTTAAATAGCACATACACAGTATTTTACTGTATATCTGAGACGTGTTTTTTATAAAGCTATAACTTTCAAAACCAATTCTTCTTCAAAAGGGAATCTCCTAGATGTGTTGTATATTTCATTTTATACACATTTCCCTTAAATGTATACTGACATATTTGGGAACGTTGGGATCTCTTCTAGGATTTACTACCAGAACAATGTTTGGCTGCCCAGCATGAGTTTAGAGCCTCTTGCTTGTTATCTTTAAGTGTCTTTTACACTGCTGTTATATTTGAAGAGTTGTAAAACGTTAACATCACTGGTGTCTTCATGTTTACTGGCAGTCGACTCGCTGCAACAAATTAGAGGGCTCAATAACGGCAGTTTCAAAGACGTAATCCAAACACAAAGGTGCTGCGAGGAGATGGGATTGAACAGTCTACCAGGAGGATCTATAGATGGCTCAGATCAATAGATCAGATGGGCCCGGGCCTGTCTGCTCGCCTTGAAGGAAGGACAGAGGGAGGAAGAGGAAGAGAGAGAGAGAAGAGAGAGAGGGGGGGGTTTCTTTTGGCAATAAGGAGGCGCTCTAATGGAGTCTTTCAGTTTGCCGTGGCTGGAAATGAAAGGAGGTTGAAGCCCGGCCAATTATTCAGCCTGAGAAGAGGAGGAGACTGAAAGAGGAAGGAGAGGAGAAGAAGTGGCGTGTGGCGCTGGATCGTTGGCCTGTCAGAGAGAGAGATAGATAGATAGATAAATAGATAGATAGAGAGCAGATACATGGATGTATGGAGAGCCTCCCAGAACGAGGGGTTCATTCAGAACAGCCCCACAGATATTGGCCCCACTCCCAGAAATTTCCCCCCCAGAGCAAAAGGTTAACTGTCAGTCCCCCGCTAGGTATAAATAGAAGTCTGCCCTCCAGAAAGGCGTGTTCGGAGAGGGGGTAGACGGAGGAGGGAGGGCAGTTCCTCATGATCCCAGTGACACACACGGGTAGGGGGGAGAGAGAGAGAGAGGCAAGATGCAGCCGAAGACATTATAATGGCTCTGGAGACTGACGGACAAAAGAGTGTCCTCATCTATTCAACTTGGCCGTTGACAGCAGACACAACAAATGCCATCATCAGCACCACAGAAAGCTCCGGTGCAATTGAGCTGCGGGGCTGCATGTGACACCCCGAAAGAGGAGAAATCAGAGAGGCATTGTTTTACTGAAGCTGCTGAGACGTGTAATTAGGCCAATGTCTGGAGGGGAAGATATAGATAGTCGAAATATACCAGTACATGTGATTCTTATATTCATATTCTATAGCATTTATTTGCTTATTTGCACTGTGGTTATGTTATAAATTGTGTCTTTAATGCAAATATTTGTACATATTTCTTATATTTTTATATTTCTCTACATATATTGTAGCATTATGTATATAATTTACATGTTATTTACGTCTTTATTTATGTTTTTTTTACATTTCTGTGCTGTAACGTCCCAATTTCCCCCCCAAAGATCAATAAAGTATATCTGATTCTGATATAATAATCAAGTTTTAAATCCTTTAATGTGGTCCCATACAGTATGTGAGTAATAATGACTAAACACAGATAATCCTCATCAGGTGTTTTTTTTTTATTTTTCACTTAAATCCATGGTAGCAAAAATGATACACCGCTGAAATATCCGACACACTAAAACATCGAAACGAAAAAAGGTGCTTCACCACCTCAAAAAATATAAAGCTTCCTCTTCAGTTCAACACACCTGAATCCTGAATGTGAGCAGCAGATTCAACCTGAAGTGACCTGCCACGTAAAGAAAAGTATTTAAAAAAATAAAATCAGGTTTCCTTCGAGAACTAAATGAGATTTTTTTTTTTTTTAAACAACAGTTTGACACAATATATTTGTTTCCTCTCTGGTGAGAGTCATTGGTATTGACTCTGAAGGCATGTAATCTCTGACACAAAAAACAAAGATGTTATTGCTTTTTTTTTTTTTTTAAGTATCCACACTGCATATACTTACAAGTTACACTTTTTGTTGTCAGAAATAATAATAAATAAGGAAGAATAATCGGCTCATGTATACTCTGATTGCACTTAATCCTCTAGACCCCCAAAACGCTAACTAACATGTAGGTCTAGTAAGGTGATAATACCTGTCTGATCAACATAGGAAAGCCATTATACATAAGCAATAATGTAATTATGTTCGTACAAATGATCAAACTAAAACTGTTATAGTGACAAAAGCACTACATTCTATAATACACAGGCAATCACAGATTGCAAATCTTAAGTCATAATGTCCTGCCCTCTCCTCCGACCGCCGTATGTTCCCAAAATATTAGTTTGAATAATGCGTGTGTGATCACAAAGACGTTTAACACCTTAATAGTGTTTTCAACCGGTTTAACAGTGACTGGCAAAAGTAGTTGTAGTATACTCCGGGTACATTCTTTCAAAAACACTTTCTCCGCTCTGCTGATTAATGCTTTGACGTCTTACTTCTCCCAAGTTCCTGACTAAACAATCCTCCGTCTGTGTGTCTGAAACTTGTTAGAAGCAGACAAAACATACGAACTGAAGGTCTTAGAGTAGTTTAAAAAATAAAATGTGATCTTGTCCTGGCAGACAGCAGCTGTGAATACGACGCTATCGACACGTGAACGCGACTAATTTCGAAACTAAATAGTTTGCATTTTCACTTGTCGTCGCAGTGAATATCAGCCAGAACAAACAAGTTGGCACTCCTGTACATACTTCCTGTCGTTCTTCATTCTATCTACCATCCTCTATCATGTGTTTTTATAGTCACTTTAAAAGGAATAGTTCAACTAAGACAGGGGTGTCAAACTCTTTCTAGTTCATGGGCCACATACAGCTCAATTTGATTTCAAGTGGGCCGGACCAGTAAAACCATTGCATAGTAACCTATAAATAACAACACCTACAAGTTGTTTCTTTTCTTTTAGCGTGACGAAGTACATTTTTGAAAATGTTCAGAATTAATGAACAATCCAAAGCATATGGGATCAATAATATCCAGCATAGAGCCTGCAAAAAATTGGAATTAATGACTTCTCGGCAATTTTCACACTTTGCAAAGTCATCCAGTGGGCCGGATAGGACCCTTTGGCGGGCCGGTTCTGGCCCTCGGGCCGTATGTTTGACACCCCTGAACTAAGATGAGAAGATTGATACCAGGGCTGCAATAATTGAATCGGTTTGAGTACATTTTTTAAAGAAAAAAAGTCAAAATTCTCTGATTCCAGCTTCTTAAATGTGAATATTTTCTGGTTTCTTTACTCCTCTATGACAATAAACCTGAATATCTTTGAGTTGTGGACATTTGAGGACGTCATCCTGGTATTTGGGAAACACTGATCAACATTTCGTAGACCAAACAAACCAATCGATTAATCAATAAAATAACCAATAATCAAAAAGTTGCAGCCCTTATTGATACAACTCTCAGGTCTTCATGGTGAATATGTGCCAATATGTTCACCGTACAGATATGAGAGTGGCCTCAATCTTCTCATCTAACTTTGAGCAAGAAAGTAATTTCCTGAAATATTCCTTTCAAAGTGGGAGGCATCATTCATTATCAATCATACGTACATTTGGTTTTTTGGGGGGGGTCATTCAAAACGTACAAAATAAATACTTAATTTGGTTCGACTGGGAACATACATCCCCTCTGTGCGCCCCGGTGATGCAACAGCTGAATACACTTCTACGTGAGAGTGAAGACATTTCCCTTTTTATGATCATAATATACTCAGGCTTAAAAACAAAAAAAGACCATCCACACTAAAGCAACACGCTTCCACTCCATTAACTGCAGAAAGATACGTACTTCCAGCGTCGGAAATAAAAACCAGTTCACTTCAAAAAAACAAACAAAAGAAGAAGGCCAACAGTGTCCTCCTGCGTAGTGTGAAGGAAGCCTTAATGCTATCGGAGGAGGTGTTAGGGGAGCGGCTGTTTGGCCACCAGGAGGTGCAGAGGACATGGCACATGGTTAGATGACGAGGGGCTTTTCTTTTCCCGACCCGCACTTTGTTATGAGAACAAAGGATGAAGTCGAAACAATGAGTCTTTTTTCTCCTGTTGTCCTCTTCTTGTTCGTCACATAACTTGTCCATCTTTACATTGGCTGTCCTTCGCCTGGTTGTCTGTGTTCTCAACTGTTCAGTCCATGTGGGGTTTCTCGATGCCACCCTGAGGGGAGACGGAGAAGGAGCCCGCTGTTAATAACATGTTAATCAAAGTAACGCAGCAATTAGAAAAAAGACAATAGAATATATACAGCTTCTTTATTGTGTCTGGGTAGTGACTGAAGTCGATTTATGATCCGTCTCATAGAGAAATGTCATCAATCAAACTATTATGTTTTGATGACTAACTAAACAGCGTCAGGTGACTTTTTCAAGACACGAGTCACATGTGAACACATTAGTTTCAGTTTCCTGTAAACTCATAACTGCAGCTTGAACAAAACTATGTGGACAATTTCCGTTTTTAACAATCAGTAGTTTAAGTAAATATGCACTTTGTTGTTTCTACTTTAGAAACTTTAGGACTACTTTAAAGGTGCTATCAGCCACTAGATGTCGTATTCTGCCTCCCTCGTTCCATTGCATTTTACTTCACAACAAGTCGTTGCCAGACACTTATCGTCAATTTTAGTCATTTATCCGTTTTTTCTACACCAACTAAATGAGATACCATATGATACTAACGTCGTTTTACTATTGTATCACAAGCCAAAAGTCAGATATCTTCCACAGAGATAAACAAAAATTCATTTTGGACCCACCAACATTTTTTTAAATGATTAATTCACAATCAAAAAAAAAATTCTAAAAATTTCTAAAAGCTTTGTGGATGTATTATTTTTTTTTTTTAAATATTTGTCTACATAAAAATTTTTATCAATATGACCTTTAAGTGTCAAAATATGTTTAAAGATAGGAACATTTTTCTTTCAGTTCCCCTTTTTTGGAATTTTTCTTTTCCATTTTCTGTACAATAAGGGAAGGGAGTACTGTTTGCTCATCAAGGCTCATTTTACCCATCACAAAACATCCTAAATATAATCACACATAAAAGTCTCAGCAGTTTGTGTACTGAACTTTTTGCTCACTGACTCTAAAACTAAACATCTGACTGTAGCTTCAGATAAGATAAGATTAGCCATTCAGCTTTAAAGCAGCTCTAATAAGTATGAAAACTAGAGAGCAACGTTTGGTCTTCATTCTGCAGATTGTTTCACTATAACTGGCTTTAACCCAAAATAAAAAAAAAACACTTTTGAGATAGTAAGTCTCTATGTTCCTCCTGATCCTGCTCATAAATGACCCACTGGAGCGAAAGCGCGAAAAACAAAACCACGAGCGCGAGCTTGTGCCAACATTCCTCAGGCCTCATCACAAACAAAAACAACAAGTAGCAAATGACCCTCTGGTCAGCCGAGTCCTGACTGGCTCTGTGTCTCACCACGACTGTGAAAAACAACAGCCCTTAATCTGCTTTCACGCTTCCACTTGAGTCAAACTGAGGGAGTGACGGGACTCTTACTTTACAGACAGAATGAGGTGAGGCTTCTGGGCACGGGCTTAATGAAGACGTCAAAGCTGACTTGATGGGATAATTATGAAGGAAGGGGGGGGCGTCCAGTGCACTTTGCACAACTTTAAACCTTTTTGACAATTTTATCGGCTGTTGTGGTTCAGCCTAATAACTGTAAATAAAGCATGTGTGGAGCAGAGGAGTCTTTTGAAGTCTGTTCCACCGTTTAGACGGAGAGCAGAGGAGCTCAATGGACTGATTTCGGATAAATGTGAAGGGATATTTTGTGCAAATATGACAGATCAAACATTATGAAAACATCACACAGAAGCACCTGAATTATAATCTTGGCAACGTTGGAAAAGTCCCTGAGTCAAGAGTATCATGTGACTGTAAAACATCCACTGTAAACCGCAGGACTGAAACTGGTTTGGTGGCTGTTTAAAGGAATAGTTCACCTAAAAGGGTGCCAATATGTGACACTCACTACTTAACTGTTTTAGATGTTAACTTAGTGAAATATCAAATACATAATGAATGGAAATGTTCCCTTTCCTCTGCACATGGAAGAATAAATAACAGACTTGTAGCAGTACTTACTTATATATATATATATATGTCTTAAGGGTGACTATAGATTAGAGCCAGTTGTAAAATTTTATTCTATTTTATTGTTATTTTATCATCTAGTTTTAATTTAACACTGGTTTACTACTATTGCTGTTATTATAGCATTTTATTACATTGTATATATTTTATTGTATTGGTGTCAAATTGTTGAATTGTTTTGGCTTTTCTGTTGTTTACACTTGTTCCGTCTTATTTTTATTTTTTCAGTCATCTGTGAAGCTTTTTGAACTACACTAACCTGTATGAAAGGTGCAATAAAGTTATATTTGATTGATTTATAGAGCCAGACTGATGCTGGATTTTTGAGGCCAATAAAAAGTTTAAAAAGTTAGACAACATATAGGCAGATGTTAGGTTTTTCATAATTTTCATAAGGAATTAAGGATATTAAAGAATTGTGATGAAGATATGTACTGCACGAGACATTTTACAGTTGAAAAATAAGCTTTTTAACTTTTTTTTAATTTAATTTACAATTTTTATTTTATTTGTCCCGGCTGTTTATTTACTTATTTTTTATTACATTTTATTAAATAAAATTTTGATTTAATTATTTTAAT
>CAKAKQ010039921.1:0-17175 GCA_916700675.1 Helicolenus avius
CCCCACCCATTTTCAGGCACGGACCCTGCTCTGTGGGTGGAACTTTTTGCCGTGTCATCGCCTTTCATATACAATAATGTGTTTACGATTACATTGTTTAGTAGAGCACAAAGTTTTTCATAGATCTTGCCTCTTCATTTTGCTCTCCAAGTGCACCAGATTAATGCTTTTAACTTTGAAATGTACAATATTTTCTTCCAGGGGAGCATCCCTCCGGACCTCCATAGAGGGTATCATAGTCTCACAAACTCCTGTAGGAAACACCTTATCATGTCATCCAAAACTGAATGTCCTCCCACTTCAAAACTCATTCCGATGCCACTGCCAAAGGATACCTCTAAATAATTCTACCTTGTATGTTTTTGTGATGAAGGGTCGTGCCCCTAAAGGACTGGGCATGCTAATAGCTTGTACAAGTATTGAGTGGATGTAAGGCAGTTAGATGTTTTATTCACTCTCATTGATCAACCACTTCAATTCAGTTGTATATGTTGTTGGCGACTGATGAATTATTAAATGCGTTTTATTTTAGGGAGATTGATTCTACTTTCTATTTAATATTTATTAGTGTTCTATCAAATAACACTTTCGCTATTTGCTCCATGGGAGTAGCAGACATGAAAAATGAATGGAGACAATTAAACTGTTATTTCTTTCCATCAAATACACGACACAAGAAAACTCATTAAGAGCACAGCTACAAAAGTCGGCCTTGTCAAACCCTGCAGGCGCAGTATCTGCAAGCTCATTAGACGAGCACCGAGTGGAATGTCCTCCAGTACCTGAACATATCGCTGAACACCAGCATGCACAGAGATATTGCAGTATTCAGCCAGCTTGGCTGAGTTTTGGTGAACAAGGCAAATGTGAATACGCCATCAGCCCAGTAAGGGAACTTCTAAAGGAAGAAGTCAAAGTAAACAATAAGTGGATGCACACCATAAAGGCGATGTCACCCACTCTGTTATGTTTTTTTTTTTGTCAAAATTAAAGAGATAATAACACATTAACGCAAATTTGTTTTAACGCCACTAATTTCTTTAAAGCATTAACACAATCAATCTTTCAGAGGTTGTAGCGGGCTCAGTTTTAAAGCCAGAGTGAAGACACTGGTACCAACCATGTCATACTAGCTCGTCACGAAGGAGGTTAAATAATGCTCCACACTTACGCTGAATTTTGGCGAGGAAAACCATTTTCAAAGGGGTCCCTTGACCTCTGACCTCAAGATATGTGAACGAAAATGTGTTCTATGGGTACCCACGAGTCTCCCCTTTACAGACATGCCCACTTTATGATAATCACATGCATCTTTCGGCAAGTCATCAGGTACTAATATAACATAATAAACATATGTTTATTAATAAAATATAACATAATACATATATACATAACTTTGCATAAAGCAAGAATATTTGCCCACTACCATGTTGATAAGAGTATTAAATACTTGACAAATCTCCCTTTAAGGTACATTTTGAACAGAACAAAAATGTGCAATTAATTTGCGATTAATCACGATTAACTATGGACGCGATTAATGGCGAATATTTCAACCAATTGACAGCCCTATTTTTTTGTTTTATTTTATTTTTCTATCTACACAATCTCCTATAAGTGATCTTGTTAGTTGAGATCTTGTGAATTTTAAGTTTTCCATTGGTTTTATTATTAATTTGATGTGTGAGTGCAGACCTTCTCAACACCTACTAGGGTTGGGCGATTCAATGAATATATTGGCGATCAAGTACGTCGCGATTTATGGCATTTTAATCAGCTAATTTAATGATCTGCCTCCAAACATACATCTTTATCATCATTGAATTAGGGCTGCAACTAACAATTATATTAATTATCAATCAATACGTTGATATTTCTTAATGATAAATTGATTAATTGTTGAGTTTATGGAATTTTTAAAATATTGTTAATCACAATGGTCCAGAACTGTGAGAGCAAAACTGTAAATCCTCACATTTGAGAAGCTGGTAACCGGGAATGCTCAGCTGTTTCACTTGATAAATGACATCGGGCCAGGGACTACAGCTGGATATTAGCCATGTTGGCTAAAGCTGCCCTTTTTACTGTTATTGCTACAGTCAATTAATTGGGATTGTCCACGATAAAATAAACTAATAAACCAAACTAAACTAAACTAAACTTGAATGATTAACTGATCTAAATTGTTGACAGTTAACCTGCTGTAGATTAAGCAGCTAAACCACCCTTTTCATATATGTGAAAGCAATATAGAGGAAAAACAGTCCATTGGTCCAACAAGCAACAATACTGCACATTCTGCTGAGTGCATAAAAAGCTGGGAGGAAACTATAACTGCGGTATCGGTTCTATTTACCGTTTTATATGGGAATAAATCCTCAGAGACTGCCTGCATAAACATTCCTGCAGCAGTTGATTTCAAGAGTAAGGGGTGAAATAACTGGGAACTGTAGATATACTGAAGACTAAGGGTGATGCATTCAATTTCTCATAGAACAGTTAAGTCTGGGCTCCCGGCCCAGAATTGCTTACTGAATACACAATTTCATGAGCCTCAAAGATGGTAAGGTGGTAATGTGATGCATCACTGCCAAACACGCACAATGGCAGTAGAATTGGACATTCTCACAGCAGAGAGGAAGACAGTCATAGAAACAAAATAAGAAATAAACAAATTAAAATCTTGGAAAATGGACAGAATGTGCTTTTCGCAATGATCTCTGAATCCGTATCACTTCAACAGAGCCAATAGAAGCCTCGATTATCTGCAGCGGATTGAAATTGAACACAATTTTCAGCACCTGGCCTTAAATGACTGCAACACTTTATCAAAATGAAGTGTTTTTTAAATCCTCTTGCAAAGGATAAGATGAGTGAGCTGGGGGGGTTCACATTGATGTCTGACTCATACTTTCTGTCAGGGTGAACCCAATAAAATCAGGGGATGGGTGCAGTGCAGCTCTCTTTTCCCCACGTGAGGTTTATAGTTTTGCTCAAAGGCATGATATAGATGCTTGAGTCTAAAAATGCTGAATTCTTGTAAAAAATCTCACAAGTAATCTCAAGAATTGTTCGGGGTTTCTTAATGCCGGTAGTCCAAAATGTAAAAGTAAAGGTCTTCTAGACTAAATGAAGCTTATCATTCACTCTATATGATGTTCCTCCTGATTGAACTGGCTTTAAACAGTGGGTCTGGATTGTGCAACCAGAATGGAACACAGAGAAAAGCTCCGCCTCAGGAGATGCAGAACACTCTAAAGCTATCAAGCCAAACGGCTGCTATGGCAACCTTTATGGAGATAAAGCACACAGATGCTGTCATTAGGAAAAAGGCTGATCGATTTTGCTAAGCTTGTCATTAGGAAAAAGGTTAGCCGATTTGTTAAGAGCATATTAAGGAGAAAAAAAAACAACAACAATGTCTGAGGGGATCTTTGGTCCTAGTGATGATAAAGTGCTTTATGAAACATAAGATTAATGCGGCGTCTTACTCGGCAGATCAAGTTAGCATTCTGGGAATAAAGGGGAAGGCTGGACTCTCATGAAAACAAAGTAGGATTCTGGTTTGAGCCTGTCTGGGTTCAAACAATATAAAGGTACCAACAACCAATCGATGAGCACTGATAGATAATCGTTTCTCCTTGTTGACCAAGACTAACTAAGCAGAACGACAACAGCTTGTGCTTTGCCAAAAGACGTATTATCATGTTCATGTATTTTTAATTATCCATTAGTATTTGTATTTTATCACGCTTCTTAAAAAAATAAATAAAATAGAGCTGTATCGAAAGATTATTTGAATTACTGATAAATCTGCTGCTTTTTTCTTGATTAAATGTTTTTTTTTTCCTAGAAGATGTCAGGAAATAGTAAATAGTGTCCGTTATGATTTCCTAGAACCCAAGGTGACGTTTCCAAGTTGCGTGTTTTGTCCGACCAAAAGCCGAAAACTCACAGATATTCAGTTTCTTACTATATATGACAAAGAAAATCCTCACATGTGAGAATCTGGGGCCAGCAGATGTTTGTTCATTTTGGCTGAAAATAAAACTGTCAATTAATTTTCTTTTAATCGATTAATCGTTTTAAATTTAATACAAATGCAATGTATGCATAAATACACACATGATAAATGAAAGATGAAAGCAACTCTAGAGGGTCAGAGGTCAACGGTGCAGAGGAAACATGCATATAAAGTAAGACAATATTAATATTGATGGTTAATTCAAAAGGCAGATGAATCGATAAATGATTAATGGAGTTTAAAGTGCTGGGAGGGGAAAAAATAATAATCAAAGCTTAAACCATCCATTCAATTGCTAACAAATACTAGAAATTAATACTAAACTACTCAACATGTTTAAATATTTTAGTGATGATTCCATATTGTGGAATTCTGATTTGACTTTGTACATGTATTGTACAGTGTGTGAACGAAGCATACAGTATATGAAAGCACAGTTGGACTTTTCTATGTTCCACACATGTCACCTTCAAACGCTGATAACCCTGACGAAATGTGTCCTAAACAAAGTGATAAAATGGAAATAAAGTAGAACAATTCAATGCCGTTTTCCAAATCCTAACGTTAGCTGTAGCTGTGACAATGCAGGGTGTCACTGCAGATAAAAGCCCGGTCGATATCACAGGACAGTAATGAATTGCTTATGACATCAGAGTACTAATGTTAGCACAACTGCTCCCTTAGGGCGCTGCTGAAAAGCATACGGGATGCCTCCTCACATTTGAAATCCATTTTCCTGCTTTGTATGCACTTTACAGACCACTCAGATAGTGTGTGAATACAGGATAATGGATCGTCACATTGGACATATGGCAGGCTTGAAATTGCGCTCTGTCTAACTGCTTATCGTGGATGCCCACTGCGGTCACTCTTCATTGCCATTCATTACCATTCTTTAGAATCAGGCGTTTTTTGAAAAGGTCATTACGGAAAACTGATATAATCCCCTTCGTTACAAATCTGCTGATGGGATACTTAAAACTGAACGAACCTGAAATGCAATCTCACTCCCCTCCCGGTAAGAACACAGCGCCGTATATCTCTGTCATTACTCCCTGGATGCACAGGCGACGTTTTATCTACACTCCGGCCGGGGCTATTTGGGGAGATGTAGGCTCTCGAACAAGACGCTGATAAGGTTGACTTGCTTTGTGTGTCCATTCACAAACACCTGAGAGGGGGACTGTATTGGAAAGCTATTTATTTTCTAAGAAACTTTAGCCTCAAACAGATTGAATTTGGCCCAGCTCCACTTTTAAAGATGAATGCTTTATTTCTTCACGCTTGCATTTTTTTTTTAATTGCATGCTCTGAAATGGTTAAATTGACTCCCAGCTCTTTTTCAAGGGGCATTAGGTATTGTATTAATGCCTGCTGACAAAAGCCGCTTCCACACTGCGAGTCTTAATGCTCAATTCTGATGTATTGTTGAGATCTGATTTTTCTTTTTATTCCACGCATCGTGATTTCAGCGTAGCCAGTTAATCTAATACAGATCTGAAAAGGTTACAATCCCCAAAATCAGCCACGGATGCTTCTTTTGTTAAATTCTTTAGATGTCTGAACCGATTCCCAAAGGCTCTTTTCGTTTTGCAGTGACATTGCAGCAACATTCACCCGTGATCCTGTTCAGCCATTTCTTGTTGATATGCTTTCAAAACAGGTTATGAGAGACACTTTGAATTTCGCTTGAAGCGTTTTCTCTAAATCCTCATGGAGGTCCAACACCTCATTATCCCTCCTTTAAACAATGTCCTTCATGCTCACTAGTGCTGCCAACAGTGTGTATGTTAAGGCCACCACGGTGGGATTATGAACGTCCTGGTTGGAGGAACATAAAAGTTGTATGAATTCTAATGAGACTTTTCAGATTGCTAATGTGTATCAGATTTGTGACCGCATGTGAAAGTGGACCAAATCAGAGTAGAAAATGCCAGACACGATAGCAGCTGTTTCCATTCAATTGTCAAGTGAATTTTAAGTGAACATTTGAAATGTCGCCAAAAAAAAATGCAAATTAGGCCCGTTTCCATCAACTGGTAAAGCCAAAAACTACCTCAAGCGTTTTTTTTCGCCAATTTTGCCGTTTCCATTCAGCTTTTCTAACGAGATACTTCAAAATGCACATAAAAATATGTGAATGGAAACACGACTAATGCGGTGATCTTACTTTATACCGCCATTGAGAGACTCAGAAGGGGAAAAAACATCTGATTTGGACCAACTATGCCTTCAGTTTGAACAAAGGTAAAGCCTCGTGCGTCTCGAGCACTATCATTAAGGCAGCTCTTCACCTCTGGCTCTGAACCAAAGAAAGCTCTGCCTACATCTGTTCAGCAGAGGAGGTGACCTTCTGTGTAATTGGTGGGCTTATCAAACAGAAAACGCATGCTGGCTATCTTATAATGTGAGGGCAAAGAAGTTAATGCACGGGCCCCCTGTAGCTGGATAATGCATGCAGGTGACCTGACTGAGAACATCACTGGTGACGCTAATGCTTGAGAGCTTCACCCAACGGAGAGCAGCGTTTAGCATTGATGAGCACTCTGAGGTGTCTTGTTAGCACACGTGCTAAAGCACAAAATAAGTTCCAGTGAACAATGAATGCAGCTGTATTCTTGGAGGAACTTCCACGTCTACGTGATCTACATATAATGGTGTGTGTCCCAACTCGCCAGAGCCCATTTCACCCACCAGGAACTCCACATTATAACCTCATACATTATAACACAAATGGGGAGCAAAACAAACAGAGCTAAGGTTATTTATGGAATATAAATGAACAGGACTGAAACAAAAGTTTGTGAGCGCGTCCGCTAGAGCTGAAACAATTAGTCAATTAATCCATTAGCTGATCTCAGTGACTATTTTTTTATAACCGCTTAATGGTTTCAAGGTAAAATGCCAAACATTCTCTTTTTCTAGCTTCTCAAATTTGCAGATTTAATGGTTTTCTTTGTCATTTATGATAGTTGACTGAATATCTTTCAGTTATTAATTGTTGTTCGGATAAAACAATAAATTTGACTTTGATGTAACCACCGACTGAGATGTTATAGTAGGCATTTTCAGTATTTTCTAATGACTTTTACACAGAACAATAAATGAATTACTCAATAACATAATCTGCAGTGCACTCTTTATTTGTTCTTAGTTGTTAAACATTAAAAATGCAGAGTTTTCGAGTCCCAACTGGCACTTTAGCAGTTTCCTGGTACAGAAACAGCACTTAGGATAAAAAGTTATTTATTTATGCAAATTCAAATGGGAAAGTCATTAGCATTTAAACTAACCAAGCAAATAAGCAATCAAGTTTGACTAGAATTCGCTTTTACAGTGAAGCTACTGCAAAAGTGTTTAAATAGACTGTACATTACATCGGAAAGGAAAGAGACTTCATAACTGCGGCACAGAGAAAGGAAACTGGATCAGAAAACCATGAGGCTTCCATAAAAGACGAGAGTCTAACACGACTAATGCCATCTTCTAATGTTACGGTAGATGTTGCTCGTCTTTACCAACAATTTTGCCCCTCTCCCGTAGATTTTGAGGGCATGTTGGGATTTCTTGTGACATTTAAGATCTACATGTCTGACACTGAAGGGTGGTGCAAACAGGAAAGAGAGAACGATAAAAGGAAACTACAATATATCTGAGGAATGAACACATCATGCCCAGGGACAGTAATGAACTCCTCCTCCTCCCCTCATCTCTCAGTTTGATTGAGTGAAGGGTCAGCGTTCGTTTTCACTGAGAACAAAAACAATAATGATCTGGAAAGCGTCAGTCCCCCGTATGTTTACTGCTCCTCAGGCCAGCCGGGTCTTTAAATATGATGGCACACGAAAGTCACAGACATCATGAATCTCAGCCTATATTCCGGGAGGTGACTGAATGGGGAAAAGGGGACAGTGTATCGCAGCAGGGAAATGTAGATGACATTTAAATGATGGCTTTATACTGTAGTGTGCTGCTTCCATTTGAAAAAGAGTTGGTCCAGTATTGAATGATATGGTAATGTCTCACAACGTCTTTTTTTATTATTTGTTCACTTCTCTGAGTAAGACCATTTGTGTTACAAGGACATATTGACTGAATTCTCTGTTTTATATCTCAATTTATTAACAAAATTTGACATATAGGGCATATTATTAAGAATGGAGGGCGCCCTATTTAAGTTATCTATAGCGCATGGCCTAAAGTGCATGGCGCAAGTGCATTTAGAGCGTGTCCAATTCCCTTTTTGTTAGTTAAACGGCACATAATCAGGGCGCAAAGTAAGGGGCAAAGGTGTTGTATTTAACCTCTTGATTAATCATAGGTGTGTTTTTGGCGTAATTTAAATTAAACCAATCAGAGTATCTTCTCCCATTCCCTTTAATTGCCACGCATATTGCTATTTAAATGGTGGATTCAGCAAAATTGAGAAGCAAGTCGTTTTCTGCAGTGAAAATGTTGTTTTTGAAAGGCTAAACGCCAACACATATCGATTGAAGAAGAATATTCCGTTGGATAAAAACATGTAGTGTCTTTTTTCAATAAATTTTGAGTTTCGGACTTGACAATACTCTGGAGTTATTGGAAACATTTGGAAGTTAGAAACAGTCCTACGCAGCAACCACTGGAATCTAATCCTACAAATAGTATAATACTAACAATATTAGTGTAGCCTAATCTTTATCTGCAACTGTCCAGACATACCAGAATGAACAGACATGCAAAAAGAAAAAGCTGCGCTGCATTCAAATGTTGATTTAGAATTTGAATGTCGACGTATGAAACTTTGAAGCTATCCTGTACAGCCCTAGAATCGTCTTATATTGATGACTTTCATATTCTGTTACTGGTTAAGAGTGGACTCTGTTTACAATTTCTCGCTGTCCATTGACGGGGGTGCTGAATTAATGTTGCCGTGGCATATTGTGAAGGGATGGAAGAGACATGTATGCCGTCTGTGGACCTTCTGCCTCCGCAGTTTCCCAATCCTCTGTCCCATCAATAACTCCATTTGACTGCATATGAGGAAATGCACCAATAACCTATTTAACTGAGGAGGAAAGCGCTGCTGCCTCATTATAAGACCAAACACGCCCATGGGAAGAACACCCTTTATTTCAAGGATGAATATGAAGCAATTAGAAATGTTGTTTTGGAAATATCATAAGCCAAAAGGCATAACCAAAATGATAACATACTGATTTGCAGAAAGATTCATGGCATGTCTGACTGACTAAATCTGTCTCAAGAGTTACAAGATAGACACCAAAAACAATGCATTGGTTTTGCCCAATACTGACAATGTGATGAATTGTGATACACGAGGACACAGCTTTAGCTCCATATTTTCATTTCCAGCCTTGAAATATTCAAAATGTTGTTGATAGTGTGGAATTAGATGCAAATCTTGGGTTTGAATAGCAGATTTCCGAGGGCAATGGATAGTCTCACCAGGCACTCTGCATGCAGATCAGTTGGTTTAAGAAGCTGCAAACACCTTTTCTTCAGAGAAACACAAACGTCTCATTCTCCCAAGATTTGAATATGCTTGTTTTCAATATTGCTACTTTGATACATTTTCAAATAATTGCACAACTCTAGTTGTATATGGTGATATAAATAGGGGGAGTTGGTTATGTAAATCTTTCTGAGTAGGAGCCAATCTGCCTTTCTACCATCTCTCAGGAGGCTAAGCAGAGCCAATAAGGGGGGGTTAGAGTCCTTGTTAACATGCTGCTGAAAGCCAGTAAAGACCAATGTACATGCACAGGATTTATATCATCTCGAGCACAGCCAAGAAAATGTTGTCTATTTATTTGACTTTTTTTCCCTCGTAAAGTCCTTAAAAACAGATTTTCTCACAAAACCTGAAACCACTGAACCAAAGAATGGACTGAGCACTTGGATGGAGTGTGAACATTAATCCTGACACACTAAATCATTGATAAGAGCCGTAGTGTGCTGGAACAAATTCACCAAGGCCATCTTTAGTTGGCTCACTAATAATGCGGCAGAGGTAGCCCTGAGCTTTTGATGGAGGGGAGAAAAAATACGATGCGGGAGGCTGGGTTCACTACTGTGCGGCTGCTTTTTTTATTTCATGATTCAGAGCTAACCCACAAAGGGCCACTAACTGCCATTGTTGCGGACCACGCAGAGACTGTATCAACTGAGGGACCATTTAAAAAAAGGAGTGAAGCCAGAATTACACAGCAGAACATAGATTCAAGACTCAACAAGACTGAACCTTGTCTGGCAGGACAAGTATATAATACAGGATTTTATCTCAATTCACCATTTTAACAAGACTAACTGTGCGTTCCAGTACTCATACTACCATACTGTTTAGGATGCCGGAAAAAGATTTAGTATGTCCCAATACATAGTATGTCAAATGCAGTATGCCAAAGATACCAGGATGTCCTACTACATGCGGTTGCATTTTGCAGTATGCAAGCCAGCATGCTTTTCTGGCTATCCTCTGTGCAGCAGATATATGAGCAAGAGGGTCCAAATTCAATGTGCAATTTTACAGCGAAGTAGTATGTCCCAATTGTATACATACTACATGCAACCATACGTACTTTGTAAGAGCAGCTGCAGTATGTACTAAAAGTAAAAAGAAAAAGTAAGCACCCAATGAGTCCACAATCATGTTAGAGGCTTTGTAAGGCCGTAGACACAGCAGAGCGTTGAGCTTGATTTTAACAACAACAATGCCAACATGTTGATGTTTGGCTTGATCACCATCTCAGTTTAGGGTATGCTATCATTTGACAATTAGTTAATTAGCACAAAATACACAGTTTAGCTGAGGCTGATGGGAATGTCCTTAGTATTGGAACATTTTAAAATTCGTCCTTAGGAGAACACGAACGTCTATACCAAACTACATGACAATCCATACAACAATTGTTGAGACATTTCACTCAAAACCACAAATCTCAACCTCATGGTGATGCCAGATGAAAAGTCAATGGATCATCAAAGTGATTTAAGGTATATCAGTGGGAACCATGAATGTCTGTACAATACTTTTGTGCCAATCCATCTAGTAGATGTTCAGATATTTCATTGGTTAAGTGTAAACTTGAACCTTCTGGTGGTACTTAAAACTACTAAATATTTAATAAATGCACCAAGAGGTGTAATTATTCAAATTCTACATTAAAAACACAACTGTATTCACAAAAAAAGCCGACACGTGCTTGAACAATTTAGGATGAAAGAGAGAGAAAGAGCTAATTGTTTATTCCCCACAGTTATCTCATGAGAGCTATTTAATTGGAGCTCCTTCTAATGGGGCAGAAGGTACCTTTAGGGGATGATGTGGGGTCTTTTTTATAATCTAGGAACTTTTTTTTTTAATCATTGTGATTACTGAATACAAGACATTAATTAATCCAAATGATTTCATTAGCAAGCTCAGTTGATTTAAATATTCAAACTTCATTTACAGTGACTCACAGCCATGTTGAACTCAGCTAGAAAAATGTCTGCGGAACACTCTGCGGAACATTGGAAATGGCATTTCCAAGAGAAATATGTTCTTATTATGCTCCGCATTATTACAGTAATAAAATGGGAGGCCTGCTATGTACAGTAGATGCGACATGAAATAACCTTGCTTAATATTCAAATCACAGTTGCCATCATTACATCACTAGTAAAGTCATTCAGAGTCCCCAGGGAACAATTAGGATTCGGCGTATGGTCGCCTGTATTATTAACCAGCCCGGAGCAAAAACACACAGAGCAAATCAAAGTCCCAACCTCCCAGTATGTATGTAGCAGCTCTGGTTTCGTTTTTGTTTTTGAAGACGTGAAATACACTCCATGGTAATGTCAGCTTATAGACATGCCATTATATAAATGTGTATATGTATGTATAAATATGTGTGCCTATATAAAAACTGTACACAGGAATCGGGATGTGGCAAGAAGGAAATGTGGTCATCCCATCAACAAACTTTTAATTCACTTATTCTGCAGCTACACAACCTTTTAACACTGGGGGGTGGGGGGGCACAACGCTATTCTCTCCCGCAAAAAGCTATTTACTGAATGACTGCCTTGAAGATGAGAAAAATAAAACAACTCAGTCGCCGCCCTGGGAATAGGCAAATTACACCCACCACCATGCAGTACAAATGATCATTAGCACTGTAATTATTGGAAGGCCATCATGTTTGAAATTCATCAGGAGAAGTGGATTGCCAGTAAGCACTTTCGAGAAATATGAGGAAATGCATCACAAGGGGATTAAAGCGGTGGGCTAATGTCCTCTGTTTTATTAAAAAGGTGTCATTCCCTCAACTGGAGGTTCCTGGAAGAGAGTTCATATTTGTAAAGAAAAAAAAACTGTTCAAATGAGTCTGGATGATGTACTGAATGTTTCTAATCAATTTGATACTTTAAATAATTTAAAAAGACACTGAACATGTTGCACCAATCCAGGCCTGTATATTACAGTCTGAGTGTAATGAACCAGCACTATTACTCCAAACTAGGTGCTGTTACTTAAGCAGGTCCATAATGTCAAACAAACACAAAGCAAGAACTCGTGCAGACAATTTATTCTGGCGAGTGACTCTGTTAGTGTTGAGACGGAGTTAACTGTCATAACAAAGCGTATATTGTGCCATGCTAAAAAGCTCTGCAGGCCAGCTGAGAGCCTTCTCTTTTCCATGACCTCATTTTTGTTTGGTTTTCTTGCAGGAGGCCTGGTGTGGTTTGTTGACCCAATTTCTGTAGGGTGCGCGTCTGCCGATAGACCCCGACACGCGCAAACTACAACAATTACTTAAGGAGGATCGGCCTCGTCCACCGGGAGCACTGATACTCCTGGTTTTTCCCTCAAGTGAGAACAAATGGGACTGGTGCCATTAGTGGAGCAGCAAATATAGAGGCTGCCCTTAATGTGTAGCTGCACGGGTGAGAAATTCCCAACCTTGTTCTCTGTGAAAGAGAGAAAAAAACTATTAAGTGCCACTTAAAAAGAATGTTCTGGATTGGGTCAATGCTACCAATAAGGAAGACGCCAGGATGGGTGGATTGGGTCAATGCTACAAGACGCCAGATTTCCAGTTGTACAGCGAGAAAAGGACCTTCACTATGACAAAGATAACAAAGGGAGCTTTCTTTCACGACATAAGAAAAGTCATTCTCCAAGGTCGGTCAAGACGCGAGGCTCTGGCTGTTTGTGTAAAAAGTGCATTTCAGTCTGACTAAAACTATGTGGTAATTCCAATACAGGGCTCGGTATTGTTTGAATTCTTTTTTTTAAAAGGAAAATAAAGTAAGGAAAACAAACTTATTTATATTTTACTGTCGTAATTTTAATGTCTTTACCGAAATGATCCGTGTTGACGATGGATGTATAACAGGTTGTGCCCCGTACTACATTAAATTCTGTCATGCTACTTGCACTACTGGCTGATAGCCGGTTGTATGGTAACAGAGACATTAAGAAATCCACTGCGGTAAAGGCTTACAGCACGCAGCCCACGGGTGTATTATAAGATAATAAAAGTGATGAATTACAGCCAATATATCCATTATTACAGCCGCATACAGCTGGCAGTGAGTCTGATGCACGTTATGCCGAGGAAAATAACTCTGGATTTGGCTATTAGTCAATTTTACAGCTTTTAGGACATAATGATTTAAACGAGGGCTATTTAAAGGGACTGTTTGTAACTTTCAAAATTGCTTGTTAACAGCGACACCTGTGGCCGTTAAGTCAACAAAAGTCAGCGTCGGGCTCGCGCTTGTGTTCGCTCTACATAGACATGAACGAGCATCGTTCAAAACAGTGAGGAGACACACGTCAGCTAAAAGCACAATATCACTCTATATTTCAGCTGTGTGAATGTTAGCTGACCAGACGAAGGTCTCTCCATGAGTCAATGCTGATCCTAGTGTTGGCTTTTCCTGCCTCAGCCTCCGGGGCTGAAGCAGGAAAAGAAACGTTACCGGCGATAACGTTTCTCCCTGGTACGTGTCCACAGGGAGTCTGAATAGCGTAGCCACAAGCGAGCGAGCATATGCAGAGCGCACATGAGAAACCGACCCGGTAGATTTATACGTGTAAAAAATTACAAACAGTCCCTTTAAGTGTCCGTACTGGGAAGTTGATTTACCTAAAAGATTATCCTCTGGTTTACAGACGTCAGCGACAGCGCTGTCGCAGCGCCATCTAGCGGCTGTTGTAAAAAAAAACACAAAATTCCCATCTCTTTGCTTCAGTACTCTTTAGTCTAATGTGAACATGGCAAACACTTCACCTTCTAAACATTAGCCTCTTAACATTGTCATTGTAAGCATGTCAGCAGGCTGGAGAGTATGAGTAAGCATTAAATGCTAGCTTTTGGTACTTGACAATGCTGCACACACTTTGATCCACACCAGGGGTATTGTAGTGGTCTAGTTACTGTCAAACACGTCCAGGTTTATCAGTCTGGCTGCAGCAGGCTCCAGTCTGTTCAACAGATTTCTGCTTGTGTCTCAGAGGAGCAGGTTTTCATTCCGTTGCAGCCTGCCAGATTCCAGCAATAAAACACAACTTTTCTCTGGCATTTTCAGACAGAGCTTCCACCTTCAGCCATCTGTCTCTGTCTCCTATTCCTCTACGTGCACTGTCCCTATCTATTCCTTCCACCGTTTCAATGCTAATTGCTCTTCCCTTTCTCTTTCAACTTCTCTATTGTCTCAAATGTCTCTCTCTCCGTCTTCTATCCTTCACTTTTCCTTCCTCCTGCTCAAAGATGTCCCTCTTGGCTGCAGTGCCGGTCTGCATTGCTGGGCTTAAGAGGCAGCTTCCACCTCCACAGTATATAAGCCTGCTCACTAGTCTCACAGGCTCAACTGCGCCGGTATTGGTGCATAAAACTATGAGAGTATTCAAATGGAAATAGCATTAAAACCCCCTCGAAGGCAGGACATACTCTCTAAAAGCCTCCCTGAATGTGATTTGTATTTTAACTCCATTTCCGACTCAGAAAGTCTTCCTTTCCACACTTTAACAACTTGTGCTTTAGTCCTTAGCTGCACTTAAAGCTTAAGCAAAGGCTAAAAGAAAGCACACCATCAACCGAGAAGCAATCACATTAAAGCAAACGTCTGTGTAGCACTCCAAGTCACGCTTGGACAAAATGTCTATACTGTTGAATACTGAATCAATATTACAGCCACCAGAACTTTGATTTCTTAAAGGGACTGTTTAAGCGTATAAATCTACCGACTATTTTTAAGTCTGTAACTGAAGACTGCTAAAGTAAAGGTGCTAGAGTAAACAATCTCCTGTAAAAAATGTATTATTCAGTGAAATGCCAATTTATCAGCATGCCAATCACATTTACAGTAATCCAAACTGCACCAAAATTACAATTTACATCACAAAATGGCATGTAAATGACAACATTGTTGAGATACAGTCCAAGCACCCTGTCATTCGGAACCAATCTGCAGACACGTGCACTGTCGGATGGCAGTTTCACTGGGATGCTCCCAGTAGGACTTCAATCACATTTCTGTCTTCCCACAGTGACAGGTCGATGCAGCCATCTGGGACAGTGCCCACACCTTGTGCTATACCTGTCACTAACATGCCATGTGACAAGTTTTGTCGTGGTAAAATGCTGCATTAGAGTCAAAGCAGTGTTTCAGAATAGATTGTGATAGAGATCCGGAGCTAGTAGGATTTTAATGATCAAATCAGCAATGAAAACCTTCAGCATGGGCAGATCTAACCTCTTTTTTTGGGAACCCACAAAGCTTACTCAAAACACTGCATTATGACATTGCTTTGCTTAGATTTCCAGATGATGAAAGTTTGAATTCCTGTAGCTACTGCTGTTTTAACTACAGTTCAATTTATGACAATCAGCTGTTCCTGCTGCAGGAAACGTTATTTTCTCTATGTGATTTTGTTTTTTTCAGCAAAGACCTACAATTAGTTAATTCATTTCATGTGATAAGCTTCGTAAAAAAAAAAGTATTGTGTTATTTTGATTAGGAAAATGTGAATTCCTGTACAAATGCTACTTTAAAATGTCTTTATTCAACGCATTAATACATCCAGAAATGTCTAACTACAGTAGGTCGGAGACGCTTATCCTTCAAGTTGAACGTTAAACACATCACACCTTATTAGACGCTATCTCAGGGGGGGTATGAATGAATTTGCATGGTCTTTCAGGCCTGCCAATGAACCTTTGCCGGCTGCTTGGATGCCGCCTGACAAAGAGGCAGGGGAGATAAATTAGACCGTGACAGGGACAGGTGTGTTAACGCCGAGTGACACAGACACAAGAAAGTCATTTCTGCCCCGCGGCAGCCAAAGGCTTACGAGGTTTCACTGTACCGGGTATCAATCAGGTGGGCCTATTTATAGAGGAGCCAGGCCGCCGCTAGAATACAAACACTTGACTGAAGTAGGTTACCGGCAAACGCCTGCATCACCGGCAGACAAGAGGACAAAGGAGGACGTGTGAGGGAAAAAGAAGGAAGCCAGGTGTGGGATAAGTTATGCAGAAGCAGTTGATGATTAATGACAGTCGCAACTTCACAGCAACTTTTTTTCCAAAAATAATGTTGAGGTCTATCGCTAGATTAGGAGCCTTTACGGCTCCGTGGTGGGTTTTTTATGCTCCATTTAACAGGGAACAAAGTCACCTGTTGGAAGATGCCTTGCTGTTGATCATACGACTTTCTTGGCTGCAACAAACTTTTATATTCCATCATAAAATTAATTGTTGAATTAAAAGAAGTGTGTAACATTTAGGGGGATTTATTGGCAGAAATTGAATATATTAATAAGTGTGTTTTCTTTAGTCTACAATCATCTGAAAATAAGAATCACTGTGTTTTCGTTACCTTAGAATGAGCCGTTTATATCTACATATAGAGCGAGTTCTCGTCACGATGTTAGGCTGTATCGGAAGCATTTTTTGTTGTTGTTTTGTTTCAGGACTAAAGCCGTCTATATTCTCACATGTGGCCTCCTTTCAGAAACAAAGAGTTACTAAGTCTATGGAAAAACACCTGCATGTGGCACGACGAATGCATATTTAATGTTGTGTAGAATGACCTCCTGGTATAGCGCGGACAAAAAGAGACGGCTTGGTTACAGCGATGCCCAACCGCACGGTCAC
>CAKAKQ010039922.1:0-16699 GCA_916700675.1 Helicolenus avius
TGGTGTCTGGGGAGCAGGGGAGTCTCTCTGCCTGTCTCTGGGGAAGAGGTATGAGTTAGAGGCGGAGGGTCTGCTCATGTGTGACACAGAGGGCCAAAGCACACAGACGGCCGTGGTTCCCGACATGAGCAGTGAAGTGTGCGATAATTATGACAATGTTCTGGGTTCTGTTCTGGATGAGGAAGATAACAACAGTCTGTGTGGAAAGAGGGACCGGATGGCGGATGAAGAATTGGTAGGAGAAGGAGCTTCTGAGTCCAACTTGGCTTGCTGGAAGTCCATTGAGGAGATCTCAGAAGCAGGCGGAGGGGAGGATGGAAGCTCCAGATTCCCAGAGGATGATGTCAGTAATCTGAATCCAGATAATGATGGAGATAACACACAAACACAAATACATGACACTTGGAAAAATTCTAACAATAACAATGACTCTGCTTTTGACTCCTTGGAAGTAGCCATGTGTGGAAGTCTGAATGCTCTATCAGAGGAAGTGAGACCCCAGAGTGTGAGTGTCAGTGTTCGAGAGTCTGTGTCTAATATTCCACTTGAGGAGATGCCACCTCAGGTTTCTGACTCAATTCCCAATGAAGGGAAACAAAAAGACAGCTCGATAAACCAGGCATCAGACACAACACAGGCACCATCCTCAAAGGAAGGTGTCTGTGAAACTCACGTGGACAAAGCTGTAACAAAGCAGCATCTCAGTTCAAAAGATAAAGCCAAGTCAAGATGTCATACTAGCCCAGAGTGTCAGACAATCACTCCAGAGAGTAATACAGCATTTTCTTTGCTACACGGATCCTTTGGGTCCTTTACTCCTAAATGTAAATCTAATGAATCCAGACCAAGTAGAGCCTGTCAAGACAAGATGGAAAATACTGGTTCTCGGTCAGAAACAGAGATGGTGGAGCCTCAGACTGAAGGCCAAAGAAAAGGTGATGTCAGTCCTGCGACTGACAGACTTGCTGATGAACCAAAGACTAAAGATGCCTTTCGAGGACAGCAGTGTGTTGTTAGTAACTCAGGGGAAGAAGATGAGGAAGAAAAAGCAGAAGAGAAAGCAAAAAAGAGAGGTGAGGAGAAAGATAAGAAGAACAAAAAGGAAAGAAAAACCTCTCCTGCACAGAATGGGTCAGAGCACTTTACGTGTCACGCCTCCAAAGGGGAACTTTGCACAGATAAACCGATAGCTGCTAAGAAAGGGAGGAGAGGGAAGCAGAACAAATACAGGGCATCCCAGACAGGCAGTCATGTTGACTCTAGCCCTGAATCTGTTGATGATCCAAAGAAACCTTCTGTTCCATTAAATACCACAGCAGAAGGATGGTCAAAGGAGGTCGCAGACAATTGTAAAACTAAGGCAGGTCGAAAGGCAAACAACAAATCTTCATCGTGGGACTTTCAACAGAGGACATCTGGGACAGACAAAGCTGAATTTGGTTCACAGATGCAGGGGGATAACAGTCCCAGGCCTGATGTCAAAAGTCCTAGCCATGGACACTGCAATTCTACCACGCATACCCCAGACAACCTCAATGTTGTGTTGGCAATGAACCAGGAGTTACATCAGAAACAGGAAGTGCTTGATAACAGACCACTATCTGATAGTCAGAGAGGAATCACCGTGGATATCAATGACAACAACATAGATACTGGCCACAGCCCACCTACCCATGATACCGTGTCATACTCTCTGACTCCACTGTCTTCCTCAACATCTCCTGTTTCCTCTTCCTCCCCTCTACCATGTGCCTCAACAGAGCCAGAGGATGATCTTCCCACACCTGTGCAGGAATCCCAACCTGTCCTCTCAGTCCAGCAACAGCCTTCACTGTCCATGTGCCACACCGCCCCTACGCTTTGCTCTACCTCCCTCGCTACACAACAAGCCCCTGATTCCCAGTTTCTTCCCAACAACAACCTCCAACAGGTTGTGCTTTCTGCATCAACTACATCTACCACAAGTGTCTCTTCGCCCTCATTCTCCACTGCCATGCTGTTAAGCTTGTCCCAGCCTACCCAGGAGTCGTCTTCACCTGCGCCTGGGACTTTAGATTCAGCATGTTTTCCAGACTCTATTTCCCGTCCCCAGTCTCAGCCCAATCTCAACATCCAGCCTCACAAACAAATCAAGCAAGGATGCACGTGGAGCACACAAGACAGGTGCAGAGGTGAGTATAGAAATGATGACTTGTTAGATTGATAGCACAGTGCACTACACACTGAGGAATCCCTTATCATTTTTGTTAGAGCCAGTTCTGGCAAAAGTGAAAAACTGCTTTGCAAGTTGGGATTGTTATCAAAAAGAAAAATGGGCACTATATTCCCATAGTCTGTAAGCAATAAAAAATAAGCCGAAAGTTTGTCAAATGTGAGGTTTCTAATACAAACATGATCAATTAATGTGTGCTCTGTAAGGTCCCAGTTTGGCTGAGGAGGAGACTGACAGCGAGGATGATGGTGGACTGCCTCGACGTGGCCACAGGTCCCAGGCCAGAGGAGTGGCAGGAAACAGAAATGGAGCCATGCAGAGAGAGTCTGGTCCATCTAATCGGGAAATGCAGCCTTTCTCTGCCCACCAAATATCCGACAGACAGTCAGGCTGTCCAATCAACCACAGCCACAAGATTGCAGAAGAGATCGACCTATCCTTCAAAAACAATTGTGAGTTGTTCCTGACCTCCTATGGGAAATAAGATTCAACATCAGGAATCCCCTAATACACCCCACCCTTTTTTCTCTTTCTGCCTCTTTCTTTCTGTTTCTACAATAGTAAATCCACAGCTATGGTTTTTAAATTGATGATATAGGACAGAATAGTTTAAAGTGGCTCTGCTTTTATGACAGATACCACAAGAGGCATAAATTCTCTGCATTATATAGTTCACTGTTTGAAATATGGATGAAGAGTAACCTGTTGAGATATATGTATGTGTGATATATATGTATGTGAAATGTATTTTCCATGGACTAATTGAATTCCCTCATTAGATGAGCTTTTGGATTTTGAAATCAACACCCTTCATCAGCATAGCACTTGAATGTGTGTTGATTATTTTCTTGTGTAGGCTCCATATTGGCTTCCTGTAATGAGTCTGAGAGTGAGGGGTCAGTGCCGGAGCTAGAGGAGCCAGAGCCACTGAGGCCATCAGAGCCCCAGGTAAGTCTGTTCATGCTGCTTTATTAGAAACCTTCTTTTCCTGAACTGAGCAACCTATATGTTGTTTAACACTGTTGTAAGGTGAGGTGCAGGAGAGCAGGGTGAAAGGTCATGAAGGTAAAACATCACGATGGCAGGGAAGTCTGCTTGGAAAATAAGACAGACTTTTATTTTCAGTCTGAAAAAATCATCAAATAAAGGAAAAACACAAGGAGGGGAAATTCCTCTGCCTTTATATACACTGCTCACCACAGGTCTGGTGCTGCTCTTTGAGAGAAAAGCTCTGCTTTCACACATACTAATATAACCTAACAGCCCGCCCATCCAGTTCAAACTGGCCTATTAGGTGAGGACTACCATCAGCTGAGACTGGAGACACCTGAAGTGAGAACCTGGTCAATCAGAGCACACCTGAACACACCTGGAGCCACTCAGTCTCCGTCAGTCAATTAACCACTTTACTACAGACCAAAGAAAACTGTGATCCACCCCACTTGGCCCAATCAAACAGTGAGTGAGGGAGTTTGTGCTTCCTCACAAACAACTTGATTTTCTAGGAACACATTATACTTTATAACAAATGATATTATGATTACATTGAGATCATTTTGAGGAATATAACTTGTTTTTTTAAGATCCTGATTGAATGATTTCATAATCAGGAGGAAACTGTTTGTGTATACACTGACAGCCTGAAAACTATAAAGCGTGTTATGTGGAGATCTTGAAGCTAGAATTAAAGCTGAAATAGGCGAGATTGGAGCAAATGTGATTAAAACAAGTTTTTTTTTATAAAACAGTCGTTATATTCTGACAGTATAGTACATGAACAGGTAACCTGAAAAAAATCATGCGCCTCGGTGTCCTCCGGTGCTCCGATATTTTCTTTATTTAGCTATAGTGGCTAATGCTATTTATGATAAATTTGTACTTTTGTGTACTTAAGGCACATTGTTGTTACTGCTGTTGCTATAAACACAAAATGCATTGCTTCCCGTGTGTGCAAGAGAAAACAAGTCTGTCTGGCATCAACAAAATAGCAGTGAAAACCCAACTGGGAAGATGAGCCACATTTGGTGATGTTAGCTAAACTGACGTATGAGAATGTCATAGATCATTACTGTGAAGTAATTGATATTTGTTTTTTCCTTCAGTCGATCTCCTTTGCAGATGAAGGGCTAAACAGACCAAAACAGAGCCGCAGTGAGAAGAAGGCCCGCAAGGTCAGACAACTGGCTCTATACAAATAAATGAATAACTCAAGTGGAGTGTTTATGACACCAGTGTTTCATTTGTGTTATTTTGTCTTTCTTTCTCACTCTCTGCTGCTGTACGTGAACGTAGGCCATGTCTAAACTTGGTCTGAAGCCGGTCCATGGTGTGACCAGAATCACCATTAGGAAGTCCAAGAGTATCTTGTTTGTCATCAGCAGACCAGATGTGTTCAAAAGCCCCGCTTCGGACATTTACATTGTATTTGGAGAGGCAAAGGTAAGTCTTTCTTTCTTAGTTATTCAAGCTTCAGTACATGTATTGTATTGCCTCTCAACCTCTCCTCTCCTCTCCTCTCCTCAGATTGAGGACCTATCTCAGCAGGCTCACAAAGCAGCTGCAGAGAAATTCAAGGTGCCTGTGACCTCTTCTCCCTTGGCCCCACCTGTCCCACCCAGCCTCACCATCAAGGAAGAGAGTGAAGAGGAGGAAGAAGAGGTACTTACTGTCTAAACTACTGTTTCTGAACACCTATCACACTAATATCACTAGGTTGTAGCGTTCTGTCAAATCTTTTATTCTAACTTTATATCTCTCACTCTCCTTTTCTTTCTTTCTATCCATCCATCAGGTGGATGAGGGAGGTCTTGAGCAGAGGGATATCGAGCTGGTGATGGCTCAGGCCAATGTGTCACGGACCAAGGCCGTCCGTGCACTGAAACACAACAAGAATGACATTGTGAATGCTATCATGGTGAGGAGGAAGGAGGTGGTGAGAGAGGAAGAGCGAAAGGGTAGAGGGAGGGCAGATGGTGAACAAAATAATGAGTCATAGCCAGTGAGCGGGGAGGGCATGGAGGAAGAGGAGGAGGAGGAGGAGGAGGGGGGGAGTAAAGGAGAAAGAGCAGAGGACAAATGACAAGTAGAGTTTCTCCCCAGTAACTGAGCAACCTCTACAGTTCTGTAGGTCATCAGTGCAGTTTGATGCCCACAAGGTGGCAGCAACAACTCACACTGAGAGTTTGTTTAAGTGACGCAGTTGATTTTTTTTTTTTTTTTTGAGATTCTGGATGGCGTGCAAAGCAAGATGAAGCTGCCTTTAGATCACTAGCAAATATTGGCTGAGTGAAAACAGATGCTCTCATACTGACTATCCCAGGGAATATGTTTTTAGCCTATTTAAGCAGTGTGACATCTAGACTGGCTTCATTTCAATAGTAGAGAAGACTGTTTTGTATTCTAATTTCATGAAGGAGAATCGTTTTGTTCTCCACTTAATTTCAGTTATTCATAACGATTTAATTTTTACCGACTATACGATTCTTTCAACCTCTTTTCTGTTTTGTCTTTCTCTCCCTCTTCCATGTAGGAGCTGACCATGTGAGCGGTGAGGACGATTTGACTCCTGACCCCCTCCTCCAGCCTATAAAGCCTAAACGCCACTGACTCTTCTGTATCGCTGCTACTGTATGTTGCATCCCCAATATCTGCTAAATAAAGTCTGTTCCAACGTGGGCTGTGACTGCATTGTGAGATTGATTTTACTGAAAAGATTGCAGATGGTTTCGGTGTAAATTGTTTTAACATCGGGAGCAGCAGTCCTTCACATTCTGCATATTCACAAGGCCTACATTTAAAACTTCAGAATTAGCCCATCCATCTACAAACCAACCCCCTTTTGGTTTGGTTTTTGCCAATATCTCAAAAATTGTTACACAATATCATATCATATGTAAATCCATTAGTTGTTTCATATGGTTTGACCTGATAGGTGGAATATGTGATCCAAATGTAAACTTTCAACACAGAATTGTTACCTGCTATCACTCAAAATGAGATAACAACAGAGTTAAAAACAGTGTATGCTGGTGTTACAGGTTAACAGGCCTATATTTACAAAGTTGAAAGTGAAATCTGTTATTTATATGGTCAAAATATATTCTCATTAGGTGTTTTAATGTGAAAGGCGTGCTATATCATCACATGCTGTTTATGTGGCAGATGTCCAGGACTTGGTGAAATAGTCAACATTAAAAAAAGTCATTTCTGTTAATGGCTTTTTAAAGGAAATATTGCAAGTATGCTGCATTGTAAGATTACATTTAATAGTTTTAATGTTTTGCAGAGGCAGTCTGCAGATATTAAAGAAATACTTTGCGCTGCTAAATTGTTTTTTGGACCCCAAAGATTTATGCAAATCTCACAATTATTCAGACGTTTAATGCCAACCTCGGGGGGAAACAAACTCATGAATTGGTGTTCACGTATACAACTAACATTATCTAAAATGTTCTTATATTAATTATACTCCAGAGTTACACTTTGCCAGCACTGTGTCAGACCCAGCTGTTACATATTTCTAAAAAAAAAGTGGATGTGTCATTAGGAAATTAAACTCTCATTTTGCTCTGTTTCTCACTCTCTTATAATGTCACATATTACAGATGACACAGGCGTGCCCAAACAGATGCCAGATGCATCTCTGTCAATCTATCAACTTTATTGTACAAAACTGGTTAGAATACAAAACACATGCCCGGGACTGCAGGGTTCGGCTTTGACAAGTGGTGGCAATAACATAAACTGATACCAAGCAAGTTGAGCCATCAGCTCTAAATTACAAGCAATGACTCCACATGTAAATGCGTAAAGCCTGTCCCTTCGACTGGCTTAGTTCCCATTCGTACTCAAATACAGATGTGAGGCTATGATGTATTTCAGTGTGTGAAAATAGAAACATATTGGCATTAATGGATGGAATACTGTCACAGGCAATAATAAAATGACCAAATAAACAATCCAAATGGTCACTGGAAATGTTTTGTTAGCAATGTCAAACAGTAGTGCTTCTTTCATTCTAAAAACTGTATCACACACAGTTCCCTTTTCAAATAACAAACATAGGACTTTAAGCCTTTTCATCTTTTACAATCCATACAAGATATGGATCTCTAGGCAAGAAGTGGTGCTCTCCTGAGTATCTTCATAGCAGTTCAGGCAGATAACGCCAGACTCTGCTGGAAAATGGAATGAATGCCTTTGGGCATGAGTCAAGTGTTGGGGATCGAGACATCATTAGGTGGTGGTTTTCGCTGGGAGGACGTTGTTCTCAAAGTGTCCCTGGTTAGTGATATTCCCAGCAGGGAAGTATCTGGCTACCACGAAGGAAGAGCCGTCTGATGCAGTGGCCTTACCGACACCCAGCTTATTAGTGCTCTTCCACACCATTGCTGTGAAATGGCCTATGAGGGGAGTGAAATGAAAGAGAAAGAGGGGAAAAAACAGGCTTTTAGGACATGGTTGAAGCTGAGTGCAGTTCTTCTAAATATTTACAGGCGAAGGAATCTTAATTCCTCTCTCATTCATCAGTCCCTGTACACTTTATTCCTCTTTCTCTATCAGGCAACTTTATGTGAATCACTGTGAATCACTGTGATGAGCTCCTAGGAATGATCTGCTTCATGTGCGATTAAGATTAACAGACTCATGCACACTGGAGTCTGAGGCTATTGGAAACCATCTGGAGGAATTAGGCCCGACTGGAAATGACATGTGGGTTGAGGAGTGATACAGAGGACTGTGGTTTTCCCCATGGCCGGTCACTGAGTCAGACAGTCACACGCTGACTGAGGTGTGACATCAGCAGGGGAATAACAGCAACCTTGCTCATGCCTGGGTAAACACGACATCGACACAGAGAAACTGACAACGAGAAAACAGAAAATGACAAAGAGAAACAGAGCAAGAAATAGATACATTGAGATAAATGCATCGGAAAAAAACATGAAGAGAAATGAGATAAGACAAGACGACATGAAAACATATGAGAAGTGTTTGATATAATGTGTCAGGGCAAAAATGAAAATTTTAGATTTACATGTGGTGAGACACAACACGGATGTATAAATTAATCTTTGCAAACTCGCCACACATGGTGTTTAATGTGATGAGCAACGTTTTTATTATTTCAGGGCTTCTATGAATGATTACCTTCAGTGTTGATTAATGTACAGATCTTTCCTTGATTAGTTCCTTGATTAATCTGGGATATTAAAGGGACAGTGTGTAACATTTCAGGGGATCTATTAACAGAAATTGAATATAATATTCATAACTAGTTTTCATTAGTGTATAATCACCTTAAACTAAGAATTGTTGTGTTTTCGTTAGCTTAATATGAGCCCTTCATATCTACATAGGGAGCTGGTCCTCTTCACGGAGTCCGCCATGTTTCTACAGTAGCTCAGAACGGACAAACCAAACACTGGCTCTAGACAGAGCCTTCGCGTTTTTACATTACCTGAAGGCCACCGTAGTTTTCCAACACGCTTGTGAAAGCAGTAACATGAGCCGTAGAGTGCGAAACCGTGATACCGCCAGCCGTCTGACTTCCGTTGCTCCTAAAGTAGTGTTGTTATGATAAGGATGTCCTCTGAGCGAGGTGAACGGCGTTAACACGGTTTTGCACTCGGTGGCTCACGTTACTGCAATCTTGGAAAGGGTGGAGTGAGCGGAGGCGTATTCAGTTGGTTGCAATCTGCAACCACACCACTAGATGCCGCCAAATCTACTTGTCCTTTTTTTAAGTGTCAGAAAAAAGTTCAAAACTTACTAACTAACTAACTTCCCAAAGCCAAGTTGACATATTTAATTTGCTTTTTTCAGTCCAAACATATTTAATTTTTGGCATTTTCTTAAAGATTATTAATTTTATGTTGATCAACTAATCGATAAAAAAAACTAATTTCAGTTTTTTCTCAATTTTGGTTTTCTAAATTATAATTTTGATTGTTATATACTGTATATTAATAATCGGAAAAGCTCTAATGATTACTTATGATTATCCTAGTATTGAATTTAGTAATTTTGCCTAATTTGTTGTTGTTGTTGTTGTTGTTGTTGTTGTTGTTGTTGTTATTGTTGTTGTTGTTGTTGTTGTAGGTCAAGAGGTTTGACACTGACTGAAATATGAAAGGAAGTGTGTAAATCTCACCAGTGCCAGAGGAGAATCCAGGACGGTTGAAGTTGTACTGTTTCACTTCATCATACCAGCGGTCTGCAACATCCTTCCCTGCATGTGCACGGGACAAAGCGTAACCTCAACTTCTAGGAACATTAAATTGGTCTTGTGTCTAACATATTGATCAGAATGACAGCACTATAAGAAGACTGCACCCTGGAGCTACAAATCTCTTTTGGGCACATGTTGTTTACAATGCTGCACTTCTTGTCACCCAGAGCTGCACTTTAGTGCTGCACCGTAGAAGATGTTTTATGAATCACACCGTCCTGCGCTGACATATTTCTGCAGTGAGTCATGGTGTCTGAGCTCTCGAACTGAGTGCGAAGTGGAGGGGAAATAGATCCCAGCTGTTCACTTTCAGGGTGGCAGTCTGCTCTAAGTCCCATAGACTAAACTATAGTATGCATAGTGGGATGTGTATGTCAAAGAGGACATATACACAAAATCAGTCAGTTATATAAATAGTATATTGTGTGTAGGTGTGTATGTACCTGATTGGTCATAGGAGGCCCACGCCAGGTTCTCTCCACAGCTCCCTCTACTGGACTCCACACTGTGTTTCAGGATCCGTGTGCTGGCCAAACTTTCAGCATAACTGTGGACAAAGGAAGTTGTGAATATAGCACTGCTGAAATGGTCTTCTCTGCTATGAATCCTGCAACAAATAAATCCACTCCTGCAGTGGAGAGATTGCCACTGTGAGTACTTTAAAGCTTGTCGTTTCTTAGGCTTCTCCCAGTTTCTAAAAGCTTGCTGCACTGTGCTGTCCTCTACTCCTCAAAGACACACAGTGAAAAGTCCTTACCTCAGAGGTTTAATCTAGTGCAAATATGCAAAGCAGGCACAGAAACCAATTCCTCTAAACAACTGCCTTTGGTAATTGGGTTGATATTATTACTGGTTAAAAGACCATCTGGGGCTTTTACAACATTTCCATCAAGTTCAATCTGTACAATGACACAGGAGTATATGCTAACCTAGGTTTTATCAACACAGTGTTGATGCAGTGGCACTCCAATTTACAATCTGGGGTGTTACAGGGACAAGGTTCAACTCCTAGGCCTGATAGTAATTTATTAATGACTGTATTTAAAAGACTGTATAGGCATCATGTGACTTTTGATCTCAGAGACTCTCACGCAGGTGTTCCATATCACAAGAGTTAATGATGCTTTTTGGGTGAAAAGACAAACTCCAGCTTTTCAATTACACGTCCAGTGAGCTTTGTTACTTATTTTGTTGGCTTAAATCTACAAATCATCCCAAAGACATGCAGCTGTAAATGAGTGAGCGGTACCGTCCTCCTGAACAGGGAAGAAACAGTAATGATTGCATCATTGTAAAGGGCCTTTACAAATGTCAGTTGACACAGAGGGAGAGGCAAACACATCATTCATCGCGTTACGATGAACTGTGCTGCGCTTTAAATGGTAGATTATCTCCAAACTCAATTATTAACCATCATATATATTAACAGCATATACAGCATTTAAAAGACACCCACACTACCAGAGGTGTTTATGATTCAAGTTATGACATACTGTAGCTTAAGGATGCAATTTCATATTAAAATCAATTGAGGAATAAACATTTATTTCCCCAACATTATATTGTACATTTACATAAAATGAGAGGTTCTTTAGCGAGTTAGTGTTGCTATTGCATCAGGAAATGGACTGAAAGTCTGTTATGCAAGACTGTTAGTTGTCTCTATCCTTCCTGACAGCGCTGATTAAGTTTTGCATTTACTCAACACAATAAGACCCTCAATATCTCTTACTATATTCTGTTATTATTTAATTTGACAGGCTGGGCTGGAACTGTCACTGTTATCCAGAGCAGTCTGACAATGACTGGTATGCGTGGGCCTTGCTAATTAGGTTTCTAATTTGATCTGTGTGTGCATTAACCCACCGGGTAGCCTCTCTGCTCAACTTGCTGCTCAGCTTCATCGGAGGGGCCTGGTGCTTCCTCCTGTACTCATTATGGCACCGCAGCACCTCCTCAGAAAACTGCTTGGAGGCTGATGCACAGGGAGGAGAGAGAGGCAGGAAGGGTTAGGCAGCCAGAGAGAGAAATCTGACAAAAGGAGACGTGATGATGCAACATGAAGCTTCGTGCATCGCTGCAGAACTCGAGCTGAAATGGGAGTTCACCACCTGAAGACTGGCTGACCTCAGACAGTGAACACATGATGGAGCAGAAAACGTCATCCACATCACCCCCCCCTCTGCCCGGTGCCTGTCACTCACTGGCCTTTTCATAAGTCCCACAATCTCACGAGTGCTCGCACAATAGGCACATTGAAATAGCCACACACACAAACAATACAAACACGAATGCTGCCTAACAGCCGGCAATGAATCAGCATGCTACAAGATGAATGTGATCAGTAAAAGCCATTTTTGAACACACACCATTAAAGAGGAAGATACATTTCTTTTTCAATTTTGTATTTCCTCTGTCCTACTGTTCAAAGATAGCAAAGCTCACAAACACACACATACAGAAAACAAGCAAGCCCCCACACACAGTTTCATGGGGGTAAAGTTCTAACTCAGGCTAGATTGATACAATCAGAGTTAATATCCTCTGGGTGCAGTTTCCACTTACCTGACTTTCCCATGGTGCTGACACAGGAAGCCTTCAGTAAGACCAGTAACTGGTTTAGCCCTGGACGAAAGCAGCCTCTCCCCTGTCTTGTTTTCTGCCCCTGCTCTCTTTCTCTCTGCCTCTTTCTCTGTTGCTCACTCCCTCTCCCTCTCTTCCGTAATTGCCAACACTGATGCTTGTAAACAGCTGCTTAGGCTTTTATTTCAGGGCCCTCCCTTCAATTCCTGTCTCACCTTACAGCAAGTTGTGCAAAGTTCCTTCTTAGCTATTTATCTGGGTGTTACGCAACATGCCTCTTCTTCTAGTTTGGTTTCACTTCATTGAACTAAACGTCGCCTGTCTCTCTTGAAGCCACACACCCTACTATCTGCATGCCCTACGTCTATCTTTATGGCTCAGAGTTGCACACACCCACTCTGTCTTTACATTCCCAGCGAAAGGGGAGCCCCTGCAGAAGTTGGTGACATCATCTCTGTGAGACAAATGCCCATATATGGCTCCAAGATTGCTGAATTCTGTAACTTGGTAGCCATGACAAGAGAATGTTACCCTTAGCAACTGTAACCGGGACGGTGGCTTTCCTCACAATTCACACTGTCATGATTCAGCATCGTGATGTGCCACTGAAGACAATGGCAAACTGTGAGAAACCCTGACCAATGAGAAGTTCATTCAAGTGTGCTATTAGTATACTTCTTGTAAGAGCCACAATGTGTGAATATAAGTTAAATTGCAAAGCATGCTAAATTCATCATTTCTAGTTATTGTAGCTGACTTAAGTAATGTTTAAAAAGATAAAAAAGACAAATGCATGTATATCGAATTTTGATGACTTATACTCCCTTTAATATAGTGAGAGAGTGAGTGTGCATTAGAGTCAGGAGGCAGAGAGCTCCGTTAGGCACGGGAGAACATCGTTTTTCTACCGTGTGACACTATGTAATCTAACTGTTTTCAGTATAAATGCTTTAAACTGGATTACATCTCCTGTCATTCGCGTCAGACTGAAGTTACTGTGCCTACAGCTCGTTTGTGGAATGCCACTACACTTCTTTTAAACTTAAAATAAGAGAGTATACTTTCAGTTTACTTTTTATGTACTTATCAAAGATATACTTAACAAAAGTATACTTAAATATACTCGGCTCATACTGAGAAGTATACAGAAAGGTCTAAGTATACTTGGCTTATACTTGTACTTGATCAAGATATACTTAAGACAATTATAAGTTAGTATACTTGTAGTAAAAAAGATGATTTAACTTGTAGTTAATATACTTTAAAGTGCACTTTCATGAACTATGAAGTGGACCACAAGTGTATACAAGTATACCTGCAGTATAAAAGCTATCAGTTTACTGAGAGCATAATTTAAAGTGCACTTTCATAAACTAAAAAGTGGGCTATCAGTATAAAACTAGTAAACTATCAATACAACACTTACACTTAAAGTATACTTTTATAAACTAAAAAAGTGGGCCTATTTAGTCCCAGAAGTGTTGAAGTAGTACACTCACAATTATAAAACTAGTACACTATCTGTATACTGATAGTATAGTTGCAGTACAAAGTAAGACTTAAATGTAAACTAGTTGTGTTCTCAAAGTTTACTATTCTTACACTTAAAGGACACTTAAAAGTATACTTTTATAATCTAAAAAAAAGTGGGCCAATTAAGTCCCACGAAGTATTAAAGCAGTATTATAAGTATACTACAAGTCCATTGATATACGTATACTTACTACATAAAGTATACTTTTATAATCTAAAAAAAAGTGTGCCAATTTAGTCCAACAAAGTATTAAAACAGTATTATAAGTATACTACTAGTACATTGATATTAGTATACTTACTACATAAAGTATACTTGGAAACTTGAGCTTTACTTAAGTATACTTCATGAAATAACCTGAAGTATACTGCTTTTTCGTAACGGTGAGCCACACGGTGTATACTGCACATGACGCTCACTGTTATTTCTGAACAGCTCACTTTTTCAAAACTTCTTCACTTTTACTAATGCTGATATCTTCAAGGTGCTTTGGTCATAAAAACATTATCGGAGACTTTCCACCTCCATCCTTCAGTTTCTCCAGTAACATCTCGATCAATAAGTTACACCCAATTCTAAATGAGTGATCTCTTACCTGGGTGAAGAAGCAATGATTCAACAATTTGCCTACAGCAGTTGACACAAAGGGAGAGGCACAATGACCATTCATCACGCTGCAGAACAGGTTTCTACTATTTGTTTTGTCTGTATGAGCTGTGCTTCCCTCTGAGCTTTAATGGTATTTCCGAACTGGGATATCTATCATTTAAAAAAAAAAAGAAGAAAAGGGACACCTGCTTTAACAAAGGCAGGATTGGTGTGCAACACAAAATGGATTACCTCATATTTTACTGTACATCTCATAACTCAGCTTTTGAAAATTGCTCTCCACTTTTTGTACAGGCTACAGCTTATAGTCTATAGAGAAAAAATGCCCTTCTTACACTCTCTAAAATCAATAAGACGTCAATGTGTCGGCACCAAAGTGCTCTGATGAAACTGCTCAATGTGTAATAGCAGAATGCCGGGCCTTGATTGCTAATCTCCCAGTTGTGAATGTGAGTTTAACACTTTGTTTGGCTTGAATAAATCAAGGTCAATAAACACACACATGCTACTGTCTTTGGTGATCCTTTGACTTTTCCTCTAGCGCCATCAACTGGTCAAAATCTCAATACTGTGGTTTAGAATAACACATCAATGTCACATTCCCATCATCCTTAGCTGTAGGCTACTTTGCATGCAAACACACTAAACTAAGACGCTAAACATTATGCCTGCTAAACATCAGCATGTCATTGTGAGCATGTTGCACTGTTAGCATTTAGCTCAAAGCATGAACTGCTTAGCCTCACAGAACCGCTGCCCTGGCGGTTAAATCTTAGCCTTGTTGATTCTTTTGCCACATTTTGTAATTTTGCTGTCTTGGCAATTGATGCAGCAATTCCTGCTGTGAATACAGGAAATTAAAATTCTAAAGACAGCTTCATAAATGAGTCATAACAAGCTGAATGCCAGTTTGCAGTACTATGTGTGTCAGCTTTAAAAAGAAGTCTAACAATCATAATTTTTATGTGTGATTTCTCAAGTCATCGTTATGCAATATGCTAGATAATCACTGTCTGAACCGCTGATGAATCACTGCACCACAACACCACAGTGTAGCAAGAAAGGTCTAAAACCACATGGCAGAGCAAAACACTCTGGTCACAAGTAAACACCAACATTGACTGAAGACTGTTTCGTGATCAAATTGTAATGATTTCTTTGTTTTTGGCAGGTAAAGCAAATGTACCCAGAGATTCTGAGGCATCTTGCTAATCAGCCCACGCATGCTTCTCCTTATAATGAAGTATTCATACATACTGTGAATATATTAGTAGCATTTTCTGTCTATACAATACTGCAGTAATTAACAGCTCAAAAGGAGCTCTCCTTTCCCTTCATCTGCTCTTTTATGGCAGATGTCAGCCCTTACCAAAAATAAGTTTATTCAAGTGTGCTATTAGTATACTTCTTTTCAACTTAAAATAAGTGAGTGTACTTTCAGTTGACTTTTTATGTACTTATCAGATATATACTTAACAAAAGTATACATAGATATACTTAGCGCATACTGAGAAGTATACAGAAAAGTCTAAGTATACTTGACTTATACTGACAAGTAGTCAGAAAAGTCTAAGTATAGTTGGCTTATACTTTCAAGTATACAGAAAAGTCTAAGTATACTTGACTTATACTGACAAGTAGTCAGAAAAGTCTAAGTATAGTTGGCTTATACTTTCAAGTATACAGAAAAGTCTAAGTATACTTGACTTATACTGACAAGTAGTCAGAAAAGTCTAAGTATAGTTGGCTTATACTTTCAAGTATACAGAAAAGTCTAAGTATAGTTGGCTTATACTTTCAAGTATACAGAAAAGTCTAAGTATAGTTGGCTTATACTTTCAAGTATACAGAAAAGTCTCAGTATAGTTGGCTCATACTGACAAGTATACAGAAACGTCTAAGTATATTTGGCTTATAGGCCTACTTATACTTATTCTTTTGATCGAGATATACTTAAGAAAAGTATAATTAAGTATTCTTGCCTTATAGGCCTACAGAAAAGTATACTTGGCTTGTAGTTGAGCATACTTTTTGTTAGAGTAGCCTATTAAAGTGTGTGAGCCTAAAAGGAGAAGTCTCTTCTTCATGTATCATCATTTACAAATATAGGTACAATGGGAATGTGTGCGTGTGTGTGTGTGTGTGTGTGTGTGTGTGTGTGTGTGTGTGTGTGTGTCCCTCTGGATTAAAAAGACCTCACGTCTGCGTAATCCAACATTGTGCATATAAGTTCCTACGTCATAACTATTATCCAAGGGGCAAAGAGGTGTACGACAAATACTTCCTGAAGGATCAACCACTGATTTTAATCTGCTTCTTTGCAATAAAAGAAAAAAACATTGTGAGTTAAAATTCGTTTTGTTAAATAGGACTAATGTTTGTCATTGTGAGGTGTTTCAGTTACTTTGCCTGCCCCCCCACATTTGTAATTGCTGAAGATGCCACAAGGTGGGACTGTAAGCAAAGGCACTGAGCAAGGATGTGGTTGGACTATTAGTCACACTAAGTGCAACTAATGACATCTTAGTTT
>CAKAKQ010039923.1:0-25000 GCA_916700675.1 Helicolenus avius
GCAGCGACCAGCCCGCCACATACAGACCCGCTGAAATATGATCAGCAATCATGTAGATCACGTGAGTCCGTCAAGGTAAAAATAGCTAAATATATAAAATGTTGGGGCTAAAACCACTTTACAATTCAAATTGACAGTGAGAAACTTGGAACTGCAGAAATTGCAGAAACAGCTCCAACTCTTTCCCACTTTGTTGTTTTGATGTGTCACTGTAAGACTGTACATTGGAGATTGGCCCAGGGCTGCAAGGACACTCGTATTTGTAGCTGTTATGAATGAATATGAACTCTAAAGTGAAATTGAAGGATACAAAAGGAGAGAAATTCTTAAAATCTGTTTATGATCTTGAGCTATGAATCAATGAATGTTTTCTCGATACCCAGTGTCAGATTTTGAGAACCTTTTTGCTTTATAATCCGTCTGAAACACGGGTGAGTGCTTCACATTTTTGTCATTTTCATTTGCTTCCAAAGCAATAGAATTAATCTAAAGTTAAGGGTTAAAGTACTATAAATCGTCAGTCAATCATGTTAAGTGATTCGTTGCTTTTACAATAACCTCACATAATGACTTCACTGCTGTAGCAGTGCTAAAGTTTCACTCCTCATTCCTCTCTCTCCTCCACTCCTCTCACACACACATAGAAACACACACCATAGCCAGAAAAATTCCCTCACCTGAATGTCTGGACAGCAGGTAGTGAACGGGCCTTTCCAAAACACTTCCATGTGTGGATAACACTCCACCTCACATCCTTCACACTGTGAAAGATGAACTCACTCCCCAAGAACATCTCAGGACTGTAAGATGCTCATTCAGGATACACACACACAACATTAAGTTTTAATGATAGAAAACACTGACATTACTTGTGCACTGTGCCACTAAACCTTATAGGAATAAATACCTCCGTACAGTATGCTTTCCAAACTTTGATGAAGATGAACTCTGAGGTTATTTGTATTCTGTGCAAATGGATGCAATTCCAACGAGTAATAGAGCAGAATGTTATAAAAGTCTCGTTTGATGTGTGCAGGTATCCCAGAAATTGCTCCTAAATTACAAGCTGCTGCTATATGTGATAGTTTGTCATGCAGCAAGTTTTTCAGAAAATATGACATTTGTAGGGCAGCATCCCGACTTTCATGCTGTGCCTTCTGTACTTTTTGTTCACACAGATCCTTCATCACAGCTAACACAAACACGGCCGTGATTCTCTGCGAATACCTATTCGTTTCATGTCAAATTAATATTATATCAACAAAGCAATCAAACGTTTCTGTTGACCACTTGCTGCTATATGGCAATTAACCTCTCATGGTATCTCTTTGCTCCTGTAAATGCTGCTGAACTGCCAGCTGTGCCCTGGCTCAAGCTCATGTTTCCAGCAAAGAATATCATCCCCGGGGATTCTAATAATCTTTTTCCTTTTAAGTTGATATAAACCACTGAGAATAAGCAACCTTGCCAAGCCTCTGCACAGTGGCACAGCGGAGCGCCCCGTGGTAATGAAACACCTTCTCTTTCTTCTTGCCGTCGTCCTATAATGCCAAGGATATCTTGCTTTTTTCATTTAGTTTCTTCCTATTCAGAGATTATAGGCTCACCATATCAGTATGATATCAGGACTTGACAGCATTAAGTTATTCCACCCACTCTATGTGGAAAACCTGACATTATACGGCTAAATTATGTGGCACACCGCAGGCTGCCGTTTTGTAGATAAACTTGAAAGAGATGCCAGCGTAAGGACAATAACTATTGTTTCTTTTCAAAAAAAGTTTGACAGTGATGATGAGTTTTCAGAATTGGTTTTACAGTAAAAATGTGTCATTTTTATTTGTGGTAAACACCCACTCAGTGTTTCCAACAGATTCCTATCTTTCTGGTGGCAAATCAGATCGAGAGTCAACGTGACTGTGTATCTTCACAATCCTCCTTCAAACTAAAAAAAAAAAAAAAACACTGGTCATTAACTCAAAATATGCTACAAGTGCTGTAAAAGCCAAATGGTTAGTGTGCAGAACGGGCTCTTTGATGGGACCAGTTAGGAGATGATTGTTCAGAGAGAAGAGCGGGGAACAAGAGGCACAAAGGCAACCCTGGGAGTTACAGCAATGTTTCGCTGCTTTGAGACTGCACTAATGTTTTCCTTGAGAACAAACATAAGTATACATAAGGATGCTTCTTCCCCTCCGCTGAGTCCATATAACACAATGTTATACAACTACTGAACATACCCAGTTCATCAAAATGTCCATCAGTGATAGAAATGTGGGCTGCTGTGAATCAGTGGAGTGAGATGATCTTATTGCGGCTTCTTCCGGTAGAAGAGTGACACACTGTCTGTTCCTGCCATCAGTCATCCTGCACATTCAAGTAACTGAACTAGACCTAAAGACTGGCAGAATAGAAACTTTGAGGGTAGTAATATAAAACAGTTTTCACACCACCAATAGACCTCTTTTTGCTACAGCCATCAAAATGAATTTCAGAGTGACATTTAGAGGTTAATTTTCTGCATGTAGGTGTTTAAGGACAGAAACACACTTACATTTTTATCACTTCATTAGCAACTGTGCTGGAGCTTTCTCTGTGCTTGGTAGGAGGGATGCATGAATAAAGGACGGGTTCATAAATGTTCAAGTGAAAACAATACAGGCCCAAATGTATGATGGGGGACTAAATCCACAGCCTTTGTTCTGAGCAAAAAAAGAAGTGGCTCAGAAGTGGGGATCTTTCAAAGTTACAGCTTTTTAGTGCAGAATTGGTGGAGGGATAGTAACACAAAGAGGTACTAAATAGACTAACTTTGGTAGATACTCACTTGATTTGTCTAACTGAGACCGCTGAAGCTTTTTATTGGTTTCAGATAAACTTTGGAATGGATTTGTGCACACCAGAACTGTGGATTTTGTTCCCCATCACCATTGGAAACACATTAGGAAGAGATCTCTTAATGGCTACTGTGAACAGGAGGAATGATTACAGCGAGCTAAAACTGTTTCAACTAGAAGGGTGGATTCAGTAGAGTGCAGAGCTCGGCCAGGTGTGTCTGCAACGACCCCTGCTGTAATGTTTGATTGGATGAATACGAACCACAACTGGCTAACCCCCTCTACTACAGGCATATCAGACATGTTTTTCATTCGCACATCTCACAATGCATACAATCTCACTTTGGTGTATGCAGCTGTTTGCACCGGCAAACAAACACAAGACTTACAACCATGAGACCGGTGTTGGTGTCCCGTGTGAAACAAAAAGTAACTTATTTTGTCACGTGACTCATTAGTCTCATAAGTCGTGTCAGTGAAGTTAACGTCAAAACCTAACTTCCTGTGAAAACGGAAGTTTATTTTGAAAGGACACTATGCATGTAACAAGCGTATATTGACATGCCGTCCGCCGTCCGTCCAAAAGTAACGCAAGAGGGATAGCCCATGCGTCGGTCTCCGATGCCAAGGGGCACTGACCAAGCGGCAGTATTTGATGAGTTGGGAGTGAGAATGTGTTGTGTAGATGGGAAAATAAATCAGGAATACTACTGGACCGACATTTGCGACGTACCTAGGGGTGCATTTCTGACTGAACCAGTTGATGATCACTTGCGGACCCTGTCGGCTGAGTGAGGAGTCAGCAATCAATTAAATAGTTTTTTCAAAAAGCATGAATCACAGCAACCGTGAGAGATCCTTGAGCATACGGTCATAAATGAGCACAACAAATGATTAGGCTGATGGTTAGTATGTGAGATTAGTCGTGGACAGACAGACGCACACACACGACTGAGCGCACAATCTCCTCACACCTGGCGTAGAATATGAACATTGGAGCACCTGACTATATGTTTTAACATGGACTTGAACCTATCCTCTAACATGAAATAAAATTAGAATCACTAATGTAGTTAATTTGAGTCACTTCTTACTGCCTGTTGTACAAGTGCAGACGGTTTGGTACACTAGAAGCTCTGTTTTTTGTTAAAAAAAAAAAAAAGTATTTTTGCCCCATCAGCACATGCTGAGTTTTTGGAATGAAGAGACTTTGACTATGAAACATGTAGTGCCGTGAAGGTTAGTTGGGAAATCAGCATCAGTTTTCAATTTTGCAAGCTTGTTTTAAAATAACACTATTACTACTAATTATATTTCGCCTTTTTCTTCATGCTCTTCCTCTTTCCTGTGTATGTTTAGCTGAAGAAAAGACAACAAGAACAAAAGCCAAGCACCGACTAAAGGCCATTGAACAGCAGGTTACCTCTCTCCTTGCCAACCACGGTGTCAGCTAATTGCCGCTGACATTTTGCCCGTGTTGTTTAAATCAAGACCATTCTGATGCATCGCTTTCTTTTGTCTCCTCACAAAAAGGGGACACGGTTTAGAAATGCCACCTTCTCTGCCGTCCGCTGAGCGTCTCGATATTCGACAAAATCATCTAATTATCACACAGCTTGCTGTGACAGCGCTCAGCAGTTTCCTGAATCCAGCAAATATTTCTGATCCCCTCTCATGGAGGGTGAAGCCAACACCCACAGATCCTGCTACCACCAGGTCAAAGAGACTCTAAACTGTCAGGAGGAATCCCAAAAAGTGTAATTAGTTATAACTTCAGCAAAAAATATGAGAAACGCATCAAGGAGTGCTGTGATCCGTCCACTCTGATTTGTTTTGTCACAGTTCTCATAATGGAACAGGATTCTGCTGCACATTTATTGGAGATAATAATAATAATGAGCATTGATTTTAAGCATCTGTATAGCTCTTACTTGCATCAGATTAAATTATTTTCAAAATATAAATTATTGGTTGCAGGTTGTTGCCATCTTTGTAATTTCTGGCTGATTCAAGTGATGCAGAGGCTGCCTGCCTCTACGCATAATTAAAATATTCTAACACCTCTGCAACTGACTGATTTCCATCCACGCCAACTCTGTGATGATGGACAGCTGCCATCAGAGCAGGACATGAGCGTTTTAAAAAAAAATGAAGCCGTTTAATTGCTCTGAACACAACTTCTTATTGATTGAGACAAACCACATGGCTGATGTGCATTTTACTTGGGTTTCCATGACAATGACAGACAAAGGGTTGCTTCAACAAGTGATAGATCAGCGTTTACAGAAGGATGCACCCATGGTTCTGTTGCCTAAATGCAACAAGAGTCGATTGATGGCTGTGAAGTGGATTTCGATGTCCTTTCAGTGGCTCTCAGGTTTGTTTTCTTCGATTGCATCTCTACAGATTCTTTATTCTGGATGGCCAGCGCCCTGTGGAAAGCACATAAACAGGGAGTACCTAATCCCTGCTGTTATTCTGAGGCTCAACAATCCTGAATCCAAACAAAATGAGAACTGTCCCTCAGTGGGACCGCTGTATCACAGAACAACATTGGACTGGGAACACAGATAATGGCACTGGACACAATGAGACAAACAAACTTGTTGCTATTGCTCGGTTAGGAGAGGAGTGGAGATACACACATAGCATATTCGTTTAATACAATTAATATGGAAACTCCTCAGTGTCAAAGTGAAAAAGTCAAATTTGGTTTCAAGTGCTGTAACTTTAGATTTGTCACCTGTTGCTAACGTCCCACATTTCAGCGCTAGTTGTCTCGTTTATGGCCTCCAGAGAGAATTAACAGTGACAAATATTGATTGGAATATCCTGCAGCGTATTATTTCCGACAGACATGAGAATATTTAATTTGGTGATATTCTGCTTCAAGCTAACTGTATGAGTGTTTAATTTCCACACAGTCTGATCCGCATGCACAGAATATTATGTGAAGCATTTAGAAGTTGTCCACTCTTTTCAATCACGTATTCTCCCAAACCAGCATATATACGGAGCGGGAAAAACAATGACATGTATGTTCTTTAAAACTATTGTTGTCAGAGTGTGGAGATTATATTGGTCTCCTTACACAAACACAGTATAGAAGTGGTAGAAAACTATACATATAAATGAGAATATAAACACTGAAAGTAAATATAAAGGTTAGGTGAGCTGTTACAGTGCATCACTCCAAAAGGTATACACTCTGGAATTAAATGGACCTCGAGTACTGTACATTTCACATAACAAATCTCTTATCCACATATTCTCAGCCAAAATAAAATATTGATGTGACTCAAGAAATTATTTTGTCTTTTTTTTTTTTTTTTTTTTTTAGTAGCATTCAATTTTTTTCATAATTTTGCTGTTGTGCAACATTTATGGTTGAAATGCGAATTGATGTTTGCTTCCATGCACTAATGTGAACATTAGGACTGGGTTCATGGAGATAAACAGTTGGTGGCACTAATTTGCAGTCGGGTGTCATAAAATTACGACTTCCAACAGTGGAAAACAATGTTGGAAACAAAATGATGGAAATATGGCATTTGTGTTTGTTTCATGTATTAATTTAGGGAATGTTTTGGCTGCTTGATTTATTCACCAAGTCTGTTTCCATTGCACTGTCATGTTATTGATACACCAACTTTTCCACCTCAATCAAGTGTAAAAAGTCTTTGCAATGTTTTCTTTTTTCCAGGTGAATGGAAGTACAGGTGTCACTACAATGGCTCTGTTCTATTCAATAAGTCATGACAGTGTGAATTGTAGCATGCACAATACGAGGACCCTGAAACTGAAGCAGCTAAAGGAAATTCAGCCATTATTACACTGAATACGTCAAAATGTCTGCTGTGAAAAAGGCCTATTGAATACAGCCCAGGTGTCTGTCTTGGGTGCACCTGTTGGCTTGTTTGGTTGTCTTGCAGGTAAGTGGTTGACGAGGTTGTCACTTAATGAATCTGGGGACACCTGGACGTAAAGCTTCCATCACATTTCCCACAGAGAGATTCTCTGTGTTTTGGTTTCTTTATCTTTTGCTCTGGCCTTCAGGCCATTCATGAAACCATCAATCTGGCTAAATGGAAGAAAAACAAAACTACAACTCATGGCCAATCTTAACTGGGTTCGGCTGTATTGGAGGCAAATTGCTGGTCATGTTGTCTGTTGAAGAGAAGGGAGGACATAATTCCTAACTGGCTGTTGATCCGAACCCATTCAGACACTCTTTCATCCAGAATGACAAAAACAAGTAGTTGCTCCGTCATGTTCTTCCGTGCTGTTTATTCATTGGCCTTAATCTGATTTTAGATTGTTTCAGTTTAGCAGCTGATGCTGAGTGAAGAACTTGGACTTGTGAACTTGGTTTTTCTCTGGTTATAGTTCACATACATTTTTCCTACTTGGAAAAAATACAGTAATTTTATGCCTCAGCGCCGGCGACAACTGTGGCTGGAGGCATAATGTTTTCAGGTTGTTGTTCCATCTGTCTGTCCCATTCTTGTGAACGCAATATCTCAGGAACGCCTTCAGGGGTTTTCTTCAACGTCACTGTGATCTCACAAAAATCAAGAATTCATATGCTAATTATTAAAATTTCACACAAATGTCTATCAGGATGAAATGATGACGCGATGACATTTTGGACAGACATGGATGTAAACTGCAACTTGACTGGTTGGTGGAGGCATTCAACCGCAAGGTGGTAATTCCGTTTATCATGGTCTTTAATTGTATCTCCAGTTTTAGAGCAAATTTGTCATTTCATTACAAAGAGCTGGCTGTGCAACAATCCTTTAAGAACAGACTGGTGGGCTCCTCCATTCTGTTCCTGTGCACCTAAAACCAGTAAAATGAGCAGGTTGGCATCCTCCTGTTTACCTCAAGTTAACAGTTGGTTTACATAAGACTAAGAGGTTCTGTCCCAGTAACAGATTTCAGGCAGGCAGGACTTTGAACAGGTGGTGTGACGTAGTACAATAACCATGAAAGTGTGCTTAAAACATCCAAAATATAAAACCAGAGGAGATTTTTCCTGCACAGATCTACTAATCAGCTCCCATACAAAATGCAGAGTATTTCATCAGAAATGGCCGAGGTATACCTGCGATGGGCAGAGCACCTATCTGCCCGTATTCACTGATTCATTTTTTAAAGATAGTTGATACTGACTCCTCTCCAGCGTGCTCCTCCTCGAACAATAATTTCGGATTTTCCTGAGGAGCCTTGCAGTTCATCAGTCAGACATCTCAGCATAGGAGTTCTGTCAGTGCGGTAGGAAGCAGCTCTGCTCTCACAGAGCGTCCCACTGTGAAAACACAAGTGCTACCTCGGCTCTCAGAGTCTGTTTGAGAAGGTGTTTGTAAAAAAAAGTAACTTCAAATGTTAGTGTATCACAGATGTCTAAACCTGGCAATCACACAGAGAGGTAACATGCAGTGCAAATCCGCAGCCCTCAATACCGGCTGTTATATATTGTATATATTTAGGACTTTTTTTCTTTTTTTGAGGTAAGACACCATCATTCCTGCTCCGATCATGCATTAAGATGTTCCATCCCTTCACAGTCAAAACAGGTGGCCCACCTGAAGCGAGTGCTCTACTTAGTAACAAGTGTTTACACTTTCAAACTAAAAAAGAGCTGAGCTTGAAAATCAGATACAGTGTCAGGAGTTTAATTCTACTCGACAGGAAATTCCGTCCGTCTCATGTGAATAAGGGATTATTTGGCATTACTCTCACAAACACCAGTGTATAAAAGAGGATCCCATATGGATCGGCGGAGCACTAAAACCGCATCTATTATTGAAGCGGGAGGGGGAATTTTTAGAGCACTCTGAATTCCTGCCGTATTCATAATTTATATTTAAATCCTTCTTGGTCCCCACTACATATTCAGATCTCATTTACTGTCATCCGTGCAGCCTCGCCACCTTTATCCTCTAGGAATCTGGTCTCAATCAATGTTCTTATCGAGATTTGGGAGAGGATTTGAAAGGAAAGGTGCTTGGCAGTGACCATGGAAACACGCAGTAGAAGCAATCTGTGTGTTCTTGTAGACATTGGAATAATTTAATAGTATGGCAGTGCTTTTGGGATCACACGGTGTTCATCTTGTTTCCTAGCAGAGGCTATATGTTTTATTAGAGCACACAAAGACTAACACTTCCTCTGCTTTAGGATTTGTGCATAAATATTTCACTTAAACAAATTGATTGTTGCAAATACTGATGGAGGTGTTCAATTTTCTGCCTGGTTTGTCTTTTCACGGAGGTGTGACTCTGTATCCATACCCCTCCTGCACTGCCGAGGGAAAGCTCCACACACGCAGGGTCTGTCGGAGGAGATAGTGTTGCAACCATATAGAGGAATACAAAAAAATGGGGGCTTCAATCATTCATCACCTCTCCCTGCACCAGTGTCACAGGGGTGGAGATTCAGAATTCAAACAACAAGGTTCAGGGATGCTAAAGCTGCAGAAACAGAAAGGGGGCTTCTTTCTTTTGGTGATTTGTCACACTTTTTGCATGCTAGACAGAACTGGAAAGTGCTCCAATTTGGCTCTGGGAAAGATCTTCCAGGATCACAAGATCAGAAGTGTCAGAATTATTTCCACTTGTGTTTGTTTTGTTCTTGAAAGTACTGGCTCTGTTGTTCTTTTATGCCATAACAATAATAATAGAGGCCATAAGCAAAGCAAAAACTGCAAAACACAACCAACTATAGCAAAACAAAAGGAAAAAGAGAAGTCTGTACCTGAATGCACAACCACCACCACTGTTACCATGACTGCAAACTCAGTGTGAAGCTAATTTTCATTAAAATCTCTTTGTTTTTGAAGATGTAATTTTGTTGTTTACAAATCACAAGAGTTTCCTCTTCCCCCGTTTGCTACTTGTTAGCGGATATAGGGCACACCAGTGATGTGAATGCATTATTTAACATAAGCAAATGTTACACAGTAGATTTAATTATGAATTGAAGGGGATGCATATTTGATTTCTTTTTTTTCTTTCTAGTGTACACCTCTGGGCTTTGCTAGACAAAGAAAGCTCTGCAAACAAGGGTTGTGACTGAGGCTAGTTCTCCTTTTCGGGACACTCCTGAGGTGACACAACTGTCACGACTCATAATCCCTTATAACTCAGACAGCAGCTGAGGGAGACTCCATATAAACAGTAAAGTGATATAGCCAAAAGTAGTGAAATAACATTTTTTTTTGCCTATTGTTTAGCTGTTTGATATCATGGCGGATGCAAATAAAAATATATATTTTAAATGTATTGTTTATTTAACACGGACCATGCTCTATGCATGCATCTAATTTCATGTGAATTGCGCAGGTGCAGAAGACACAAAGACAACCTACATATTTATTTGTGTATAATCTTTTTGTAAACAATAAAGTTATAACTATGCTAAAACTATATCTCGGCCAAACATACACATAACGTCAGCACTGACATTGCCCTTTCAAGGATATCAGAAGGAGGGGAGACGGCTAAATCCCTCACCTCAAAGGCATACAGCCAGTTTGTTTTCATAAATACAGAGTAAACTGGGGACTAATAGCAAGGCTGTGCGCAATATAACCATCAGTGCTGCCAACTTAGTAAAGGGCCTGCAGAGACCTTGTCTGGGAAGGAGATATGAGAGCAGTGCACAAACTGTACACTTCAGTATGCAGAGGTTAACTTGAGGATATTTATCAGCAGACAGAGCTGAATGGAATTATCATACATGCTCTGGAGGCAGTGAAATAAAGTTTGCATATAGCAGACAGTACGGTACTAAGTGCAGTTCATCCAGAAGAAGTGGACGTAGTCAACGTGGTGTCACCCATTGGTTTGTGGACTACCGTTTTGAGCCTCCAGTTCAGCATTTTGGCCATCTTGGTTTTTTGCAACCGAAAGTGACACAAGAGGGTGGAGCTAAGTGCAAGTGAACGCAATAAGACGTTTTTAGTTGACAAAAAATGTTACAATTAACTTTCATGAACTGAAAACACACTGTGAAAGGGTTAAAGTTGTAAGACGGAAACGTTGACAACTCCCAGACCGGACAACGCCGTGGTAGCGACCTGTCAATCACAAGGTAGCCACTCCCTAGAGCATCCCCTGCTTTATGGTCTATTTGACTCTAAATGGGACCATCATTTACCAAATGAACATCATGCTGTACTGAAGAAGACTTGAAACTAGCGATTGAGACCATAAACTCATGTTTACAATGTTTACTGAGGTAATAAATCAAGTGAGAAGTAGCCTCATTTTCTCATAGACTTCTATACAATTAGACTTATTTTTGCAACCAGAAAGAATTAGAAAGAATTATTAATTATTAGAAAACATGCAAGTTTAAGACACTTCCACATGGTTTTACTTTTCAGAACTGGAAGTAGCCTATACTGAGTGCATTAACTAACGATGAATACACTGATGATCCTCAAAGTGGCATTAATCAAATTAAAATGACTATGTGACAACATGAAAGTGGTCACTCGTAGTGATGAATCTACATTTCCAGCCGCAGTTGGCAGCTCTAAAAACCTATCGTACACGACTTTCTCAGCACCAAACAACAGACAGACAAAGATAGAGACCAGCTGGTGAACATAGTGGAGCATTTAGCAGCCAGAGACCAAAAACAGAGCTAAAAAAGAGAATTGCTATTGGACTTACACTCATCAGGTGACCAGAAACATGACTCCAAATGAATGATCATGTTGCTCCGTAACCGCGGGATGTATCAATAAGCAGCTGTTAGTGACATGTCAATGTTGTGTGGTCAAAACAATCTGTTATTGCAGGTTTAAACTAAACATGCTATGTTTTCTTTCTCGAGATGATCCCAAAAGAAAGTGTCACCATGTCAGTCAAACTTCCATTCCAGTCACCAAAATCATTATAAGTTAGCCTCAAGCCACCCTTATCCAAAACAACTGAAGTAAATCTGGTTGTTCCAAATTGTTGTTTTAAATGTGTCCATCAAATGTCTCACAGGGATATAACCAGTAAAAAACAACACATATTGCTCTGCACAGCACAAAGTTACATCTTGTACTCACTCTAGCGCTCAGCCAAGTTTACTACAACCGAATGTGATTTACATTACAGCACTGTCAGCACATAATGCACCCTGGCCTGTAATGCATATTCTACTCGTCACTCTATGGGAATATACTGTATCAATGTGCAGTTATTGTCTCTTTAGAGGGAATGAAGTTACACGACCCTAAAACCGAGCACACTTGATGTCCTAATGCACCGACTGAAATAGGCTTCTCTATTCCCTATCTTAGTCAACCTGAAAACATCCTATTTGAAGAAGATGACAACTAAGAGGCTCCAGATGATGAAGCTGACACTCCCAGAGAGTGCAGGCTGTGATGTCCCCGTACTGAAGCTCGCATTTTCCCCTCACTATCAGTGTAAGACTGCTTTTGAAGTGAGTTGAAAGAACTTAAATCCAATGATGACTGGGTTGCACTTCTTCATCTGTTACCAAACAGTGAGTGAGTTTGGGTACGCAGCAAACTCTAATGAGGATGGTTTTATTTCACTTCTCCTCCAAAAACAGCCTTCAGACAGATAATGATTGTTTTTATCATACTTGCATAAATTGAATATTATTAACTGACAAGGGTTGATTTATATAACAAGAAGAGACATTATTATTTAAAATCTTGAAATTATAATAAATGTATTTTCATTCACTATGCCATATTGGTTCCTTTTTAACTTCCCCTTCATCTATAGCCACGAATTGGAGAAAAAATGCATTAAAACGCATATCTGACAACCAAATGCAACATTTTTTATTAGTATAACACATTTTGTATTCTTCTTTTATTCTCCCACAAGGGAACTTTTTAACTTTCATATCATCTGAGTCGCAAATGCGATTTTGAAAGCTCTGTGTGATTTTAACAACTCAGTTTTCGTTCTCATCGACAGCAGAGTATTGCACGTGAGGCGAAGTGACATCGACTTTTAAAAGCAGGATTTACAAAAGGTTCACATGTGCAGCAGTTACGTGTTAAAATAATGGCAATATATAATCTGTTGTTCCATCATTGAGCACAGACGAAACAAGATGAGGCTGTCGAGGTCAGAGTGAAGAAAAGAGCAATATTGTACACTTATTAGGCCATTAATGAAGAAATGAAAGCTGACCTGCTCTTCATCAAACCACATCACCTTGCTAGTTTTTGTGGCTTTCATACATTTGAACATTATAATTCAAACTATTCATTGTTTTTTCAAATTCAGAGAAGATTTTAGTTCATATCAAATCCTTCCAACTCCTGTTCTTCTTTGTGTCATGAGTATAACTTCTCTTACTTCAATAGCACGTCTTTGTGACCTCTATCTTTCTGAATAAAACAGTTGTGCAGGCTCACAAATATTAACTGGACTGTCCTTGGTTGTAGGAAGGCCAAACAGTATGTGTTTCATTTTTAAACAGGCTGGTTTCAGCAAACAAAGCTTGACATTGGGGTTACAGACCACCGCAGAGGCATAAACCGTGGACAATGACTCATGCAAAAAATCAGGTGGAAAGAAAGTCTTAAAAAACTTTATGAGTGTCACCATTCAAAATATTTTTGATAATTTGGTGCTACCTTATTTGCTTTGTTAGAGATTCTTTTAAGCATTGACATCTCTGCTTCTGCATTTTTCTGAATGTAACATTGACATGAACAAACATTTTCACATCTTGAAATAGGAAAGAGAAATACCAAAACTGCTCCTAGACTGCTCAGTTTTGTAGCTGAAAATACCCTCAAATTAAAGCTGTCAGACACCAAAATGCAAAATTCTCGCTTGCAAATTTTGCAAAACCCTTGTTCAATAAAAGGTTTTGATAGATTCATGCAGGCAGAGGACAAACTACCAGGATCCTATTGACCCAGAGCAGCGACTGGCAGTATGTCAGAGGCAAACTGTGGAATCTATTTTATTCAGTTTCCTTTTAGTGAAATGCTCTTAGTGACTTTGAGTGAAAGGTAAGAACGGAATGAGTGGTACAGTGTGCTGCCTTTGTCAAGGTTGAAAGGAGTATTGAAGTTTGCAGTCTTAGTTCGGACTGGAGCCTCCGTGTTGTTGTTGTTTTACAATCCTCATGATAGTGTATGTTTTGAATATGTCCATTCTGCACAATGTGATTGGTTGATGCCTTTATTCGTGGTGTGAAAGCTCAGAAATGGACCTCATTCTGAAAAAATGATGCAGTTTTTTCTATGTGAAGGTACTCATGACAAAAACAATAGTTGGAAAAAAAAATCTGAATTCCTCGCATGAGAAAAAAATGAAATAAAATAAAGAAAAAACTCCCTCAGTGTTATGACTTTATTCTCGTAATATTAAGACTTTTTTCTCGTAAACTTATGACTTTATTCTCATATTACAACAATTTTCTCATAAACTTATGACTTTTTTCCTCATAATATTATAACTTTTTTCTCGTAAACATATGACTTTATTCTCATAATATTACGACTGTTTTTTTCTTAAACTTATGACTTTATTCTGGTAATATTTTGACTTTATTCTCGAAATCTCAGATTTATTTTTTTTCTCCTCAATGTGGCCATAATACTCCGCCATAGTAAAGGCCCCATCAGAATCCCAAATCTTTAATTGTGCCAATCAACATTTCTCTCAGGTAAATGACACGCTGCTTTGTATTGCAGGGCGTAGAGGACGAGGGAAGATGGAGGGCAAAGGAGCACAGAAGGAGTCTGGAAGGCAGAGTGCAGGAGCAGAACCATAGACAGCTGAGAGTCAGTGGTGCTAATGTGGGGTCTGAGTGTGTAACCTCACTCTCAGTGCGCTCTGATTAAAGAATGATTTATAGGCCTGCTGGAGAGCCCTCTCAGCAATCCGTCTCCTCAATGAGATTTTTTTCTCTTTCGAGGGGTTTGGTAAATCAAGCCATCTTGGGGAGGATCTCGGGTGGACAATGTCAATGTGTTACTGAGAGGGAGCCATTAAATGCTATAATCATGAAAGCGTGGGGGGGTTCACAGGTGCATACAGACACACATTTGTCACATACAGTGTTGGTCCTGACTGCTTCAGTGGAATAAATCAGTGTATGGAGACATTTACACATCTATCATTCCCACAGACGGATCATCAGACTAATCTTAGTCTCTCGGCTTTACTATTCATTTGCATATGAAGATTTGAGATGTGTTTCATAATGAGTGCGTTGGAATATAATATTTCTATCTCCATCTTCTATACTCATGCTATAATGTTGAGTTTATACTGTGTTCACTGATTGTTCAGACCTAAATGCATAACCTGTTAGTGGTAAACCTGCAAAACAATCTTATATAGTATTTTTTTATATATTGAGGCCTAGAAGTATTGTCAGCCATGCTAGCAGCTAAATGTCATTATCAGTATGCTTACATGCTAGTAATAACAATGTTAACATGCGGCTAAGTAAATATAACATTTCAACGTATCCTCATACAAAGGTTCCCGTGATATGTTACGAAAAGTTACCTCATTTTTTGTGCGTTTTCCTATGAATGTCCAGCACGTGTCAGTTTTCGCTTATTACATGCATACAGTCTTTTCAAAATATACTTCTGTCTTAATAGGAAGCAACTTGGTTTTAATTTTAAGCAACAAAACTACTTGGTTAGGTTTAGGAAAACATCTTGGTAAAATAACTACGGAAGTGGCGTTACTATAAGCACGGAAGTTATGTGACAAATAAATCAACGTTGACTTCTGGTTTCACACGAGACATTAACAGGTTCATGTCCATGTTCACCAGCTTAGTTCAGTGTGTTAGCATGCTAACATTTGACAATCTGTAGTAAACAAAACGCACAATTGACGATGATGATATCTCATTAGTTTTGCAGGTATTTGGTCATTAACCAATGGGTTGAAAAAATGGAAATTTTGACCTAATGATGGCGCTGAACAATCACCAAAGAAATTAAAATTCATTCTGAGGGGTACATCAACATGTGTACCAAATATTGTGGCAATCCATTCAATAGTGGTTGAGACATTTCACTCGAAAGCAAACTCATAAAGGTGATAAGAAAAGTGGATCACCAGTCTGTATATTCATCCTCTGAAAACCATGAATGTACAAAATGATCCAGAAGACATTTTGCAGGATTAATGAACAAAACAGCAGGAAAATTCAGGGGATCGAAATCTGGAGAATTCATCCTCTGGGGACCATGAATGTCAGTACAAAATATCACGGCAAGCCAATCAATAATTGTTGAGATATTTTAAATCTGGACCAAAGTGTTCGACCAACAGACACCTCTAAAGCCATGCTGCTGGCATGTTTTAAAATCTGAAAAAGAAATCTGCTAATGTCGTGAGATTATTTCAAGAAAAATCAACTTGTTCCAAGCATTTTGTAGAAATGAGTGTCAGATAATAATTTGGCCGCACAACAATCATGTTAAATGATGCTGGAACAAACTAATTTGATTTGTATTGGAAACAAGTTGAAACTCATTATACTGGTTTTAGAAAATAAGGGACTCAATAAGACACAATTACTTGACAAGATGGATATTTCACTTCTGGTCCAAAGACTTCTGCACAGCAGCAGAACAACGGCAGCACTTATGATGGGAAGTCACTGCAGAGCGCTCCGACACACCCATCAATCATTAACAAATCATCCGCAGACTGAATCCTATCTATCAAATGGTGCCGTGATGCCATTTGTCCAAAGCATGCTGCATGACACTGCGCTCTGAATCACAAGTGCAACAGTTATTGCAACAATGAATAGCTTTTCATTTCCATATTATCTCCAAAGAGTAGGCTACAGTATGTTTGAATTTGGGTCACAATATGAAATTTCAGGTACCTCGCTTATGATTATGCTGCATTCAAGTTTGTATTCAATGAATGTGACATTTTTATTATCCAAAGCACACAACCACTCCGTGTGATGTTTCCCAATTATCTCTTCCTGTTTACCCAATTACATTAATTAGAATGCATTGTATTTACATAACCCAGAACAAATAAGCCATTGAGCTAAAGCTATTATTAAGCTTCTGTGAAAATAATTACTCCACCTACTGCTGCCATTGTTATAATGTAGCAATAATCAGGAACAAACTGACACAACCAAGCCTGCTCATTGACATGAAAAATGAACAAAAGTGTGATTCATGATTTTATAATCAAAGATGTACTCATAATTAAAGCTCAATGTGGCAAAACCTCAAATATAATGAAAGCATGGTGTTCATCACTGATGGAGAAGTATTCAGATCTTTTATTAAAATGAAAGTGCCGATACAACTACGGTATGTAAAAATACTCCATTACAAGTAAAAGTGCTGTAGACAAAATCCTAACATACAGTATCAAAAGTAAGTAAGTCAAAAAAGGTTGCATTTTACTGTTGACATAGTTTTAGCTATTTTAAGATAGAGTTTGGACCCTATCAGAAGGTCACAAGGTAAATCTGGGGCGGGGTCATGGTAGAAAATACGACTTTTGGACTTTTTTGTAAAGGGTCACAAGCCTAAAACTTGCCATTGTAGTGCATTTTATAAGCTCATCATATGGTTTTTAATGTAAAATCTTAATCTGAAAAGTAGTGTACTGTCACAAGTAAGTATTGTAATCACGAGTAAGTTTTGAAGTATGAAGTATGAAGTATTTGCACTCAAGTCCCAAGTCCTAAACTTTGAGTTTCAAGTCTTTGGTGTTAAAGTCCAAGTCAAGTATCAAGTCTTTTTTGATTTTGTCAAGTTGAGTCTAAAGTCATCAGATATGTGACTCGAGTCTGCTTGAGTCCAAGTCACATGTCTCGAGCCCACATCTCTGGTGTGTAGTAATGTAGTGGATTAATATAAAGTAGCAAAAATAAAAAAAAGTAAAGTACAAGTACCTCCACACTGTAATTAAGTACGGTATTTGAATAAATCTATAGTTAGATTCTACCACTAGTCTCTAGTATGAGATGATTTGCAGGTAAAACACATTGCATATATGAACATACTACATCCTTCGAGATTCTTTAAACTCTTTTTTACTCTGTCTCAACTCTGTCACTTGTCTGACAAACATCACAAAAACTTTTACAGCAGTGTGCCATTAATGCAGAACTTACTGCCTTTCAATAAAAAAAAACTCAAGACGGTCCAATGTGACAGTCCTCGATCTGGTCAATAACAATGTAAACAAAGCCGGCACACGGTGCACAAATGTTTCCGCTGTGTGCTTCACTCTTTATTTTCAGATTTGGCCTTTAACGATGTAGCCCACGTACAAAGCTAACCTGCCTGAATAACAGTGATTAAACTTGGCAGACAGCTTGCTCATCATTATGGCACAAGGAGAGGGCAGTCAGAGAATACTTGAAGGTGCTTAACAGAGTCACAGAACACAACATTTTACTCTGCTGATTAGCTCATATAGAGCAGAGGAGCACGGGTGATGATTATTCCTGAAGATGACGGAGGCTACATGTTGGAGCTGTGCCGTCTCTCTAAATGTCTGGCTAGACTTGGTAATTTGATTATTTCAGCGCTATGTTCGTGGTTGCATATTCCGACTGAAGTGAATTCACGTTTCAGCTGAAAACACGCTACCCTTGACTATTATACGCAAAAAAGAGTAGACTTGACAAAGACACAAAAGGCACCTCTCAGAATGCTAAAGGACAAAAAAAACAAGCTACACAGCATTGCAATAGCTCATTCTGTTAGTCACATCACAGCATTGTGTGATTAACCAGGTAGTTCATCTTGCATGAATATGACAGGCCTGCAAACATTATGTCCTGAATATGTAATATATTATTTTTTTCTGGAGCAAGTGCGTGTGGCTGCTTGCAACAGAGCTGTCTCCCTGGAAAAAGTGCCAATTATAATATTAAAGCTGTCTCTACCAGTGACCTTTTTGCATTTGCTCTGTATGCTATTACACTCAATCAAGAAAGGTCAGTGGTGGACGTGGGTCTCATGCAAAAACTATTTTTTTTCATCTAGTGTTGGCTGTTTGTACAATTGGATTTTTATCACTGACACAAACACATGCGCCTTTGCATTAGATTTGGTGATTGCATACACTTCTTCTTGTGAATCCAGAGCGATCTCGGATGTCGTTCTGCCAATAATGGGCGCATGCAGGCCACAGCGCATGCAGTGGGTTCTGCCAGGTCTTGCATACACTGATATTACTTGAATAATAACGTGTGTTGAATGCAACATGTTGGAGTTTTGTAGAGCAGGAGTGTAACTTCTGGGGGGAAATAAAGTGCTGATTGTAATTTATCTTAAGTGTCATGTTTGGTAAGTTGTGAAACACTTATGTAAAAGATGACAGATTTTTGGATTAATTTACTTATTTTTACAATAGAAGTTTATACCTGATGAAGGTTGGACAGACAAACATTGTGTAAATAAATATATGAGCAGTAAGCGGACAGTGTGCGGGAGTTTTTCTCATCGTTTTCAAGATTGCACTTCCCTCTGACGCACCTGTCACATATTCAGGTGTGTAGAGGATTTTTTGTCTAAATACAATATAAGTTTTGCATTTTTTACATGGCCAGTTTCATAGAGTCCATGAGTAGTAAATATGCTTTTAATATTAATAACAGCTATTTAGTTTAAAAAAAAATGCTGTTTGATATTAACCAAACTAATCATCCTTTTCACACTAAAATCTTCTAAATTAAACCCATTAAATTGCACTATTTCTGTTTTGATGTAATAAATCAGTAAAGCTATTTTTGGACAGCTATAAGCAGTACAGTATAACTGTATCAGTAAATCTGTCAGATTTGACACAGTAATGATTATGGTTTTCCTATGAACATGCAGCACTCAGTGACTGAACAGCTCCAAAGGACTGCACCTGTTTTGCATAGTCATTTCAGTGTTTGAGAAGGGAGCCCCTTGGTGGGCAAACAATGAACTTCTCCTGTCAGATAGAATGAACAGCACTATAAATGGGCAATATTTGTCATACACTTTTATCTTTATAACTGTCAGCGTTATCAAACATTCACTATAAAAATATAGTGATGCAGTATTCAAGAAAATAAAAAAACAGAATTTCTTACTTCTGAACTGACACGTTGTCATATATTGTAGTTTTTGTGTTGAATCATGAATGTGGAAAAACCTTAAAATGACATGTTGCTACCTGCAAACACCGGCCCAATCCCAGGGCGCACTGCTGGACTGCAGGGATCACATCCGGATTGGACAAAACTACCAGGCCAGTTTCTCCAAATCTTGGTACTGTGGTAAAATAAATGAATAATATAGCACTGATTGACCATTGGGATCGCCCAAAGTGGCTAAAGACCACTCTCATGTCCCATTTTAGGTGTACAGTGTGCATCTCAGAATTTGACACAACTTGGTAATAGGACATTGGAAAGTAAATTGTAAAGTTGTTTTATTCATTGTCATTTTGACTTGACAATAACATCAAAGCAGGGAAAACTCTTCTTAGATTTCAGGACCTCTGACCATAACAGAAACACACCAGAAGTTAGTTGTGACTTTTCCAACAAGTCCTCAATTTTCACTGTTTACTGCCCCGTGTTGGCATCACTATCAGGCTCCCAAATGGACCTTTATTTATTAGGTGAGCCACTTCTAGGGTCCCTGTACTGTGCATGCTGGCTCACTGTCATGGATTACTGGGACACTTGATGGAACTGAGCCGTAGTTACGGAAATTTGTTACACCTGTGCTTTTCCTGCTATGACAAGTCAAAATGAATCCTATAATGTCTGCCGTGATAAAGGTAAATTGGTTTAAATGATTTATTTATGAGTCACATATATTTTTAACAATGTAAATTAATCTCTATGTAAACATGTGTTAACAAAAACACGATAGTTATTTGTATAAACATACAAATGTTAAAACTAAACACTATATAGAATAGTGTTCAGAATGATAAACATATTTGCCTCATGTCTTCCAAGTATGTTCATATGTATGTTCAATGTATGTGTTTTAATATTTGATTGGCATGTGAAACAACAGGTCATTGCTTAGTTAAAGGTTGCATATCGTGCTAATTCCCAGGTTTATACTTTTTACTATTTCGGGATTGTACTAGAACATGTTTACATGCTTTAATGTTAAAAAAAACACATTATTTATCTCAAATGTCTGTCTGAATATACCTGTATTCACCCTCTGTCTGACACGCTGCGTTTTAGTGACTGCATGTCCAACCTGAAAAAGCCCAGTCTGCTCTGATTGGCTTGTGAGAAAAATACAAAGCACCTTTGCAAAGGTAGTTCTCAAGCTGTGGGCGATATATTCTAATGAGTCAAATCTGAATGGCTTGTTGAATCACATGTTTTCTGATCTAGTCAGCCCACAAAAAATGACTGGGTTGTCTTATTTGACAGTTTGTGGGTTGGTAGGCACTCCAGATACCCAGATGTATGTGTACAAGCACTGATGCACTGAGATGATATGTCCCCTTTAAACGGTCACATTGACCTTTTTAAACATGTACAACAATTCATTTCCAAACTGAGCATCAAGATGTGCGCCAAAAATATGAACCACATTTTTATTTGATCAGCTCCACATACTTTTGGCACAAATACTGGTTAAAAAAAATAAGTTTAGAGGGCGGTGTGGTACTGTAGCTCCCTGATTAATATTATTTCCTCCCACTACGAGTTTCTGAATTTGATTCCTGGCCCAGGCGTTGTACTTGCATTTCATTCACTTTAATGTTATCACAGAGTCGGATGCCTGCGCTGTAAATGCGCCTGAATGAAAATACCACCACTATTGAAAAACTTTCATCTGTGAACATTTGGTCTTGACCCTCTATTTGTCGCTGGCAGCTATGTTATTATGCCCTCTTTTGAGAATACATTTTGTTGGTGAGTGCAGCTCTGCGTTAGCATAGCGCTCACTTACTGGGTCGACAGAGACTGTTAAAACTTGATTCATCATTTCCAGTGGGCGGAGAACTGTCCACTGCCAAACATAGACATTCATTTGAATAAATAGGGTGAATCTCTTGGTCCCAGTGGGAAAGAGATATCCTCCTTGATATTTTGTCAGTTCATGAACACAAGTATGTTTTAAAAATCTTCTGATGCTTATGAAAAAAAGCGAGTGTATTAGATTATAAACAGGAAACTAACTGTTGAGAGACCATTGCATCAGAGAGGTGTGGTTGATTTAACTTTGTAAGAAATTAAAACTTAAATGTTTGATCAATTCTCAGCAGAGAGATGGAAAAAACTTAATTTTAGCTCTTGTCTGAGTAAGGGGAACTTTTTTTTATTTTTTAAATTACAATAATACAGTGGATGAATCAAAATTATTCTTTGCCTTTTGAGATGGCACAGTGTTATGTCTCAGGAGAAGCAGGATTGGACCCAAACACAGATCAACAGATGAGAAAAAACAGGAAAAGTTCACTGATATCTTGACGAAATGAACTTAAAAAAGGTCTGGCAGGTAAGTAACTAACAGGTTAACCCAAAGACTGGTAACGGGACAAAAACCAAAGACACAAACAAAACAAGACTCTCGGAAGAAAGGCTGGTAGATTGGAGGCTGGTGAAAAGATGAACAAGGAACAGAAGAACTGGGCGGGTTTATGTATGTAGTGAATGAGTGATTGGGGAAGTAAGAACAGATGAGCAGCAGCTGAGGTGACTGCAGGACTAATGAGGGACAGGTGAGGCTGACCAGACAATCAAAACTGGCAGGAAACCACACAAAGGGATCAAGTGAAGTGATCCGAATAAATGAAACAAAGAAAACACTGTTTTTCCTTGGTTAAAAGGGATAATATTTATTTTACTTACAGTATATATTTATTATAATGTGCAAAATGTATGGTCATTCACAGGAACTTTTTTACTTTTAATCAGCTGCGCTACAAAGAAAACATGTTTTCAAAATGTATGTATTTTTGGAAATTAGAAACAAAGAAACATGTTTATATGGCTTCATATCAAAAGAGTAGCAACAATAGTTAATAGGCCTACTAAAGTATTATTATTATTATTATTATTAATCTTATTCTTTTTTGAGGGGGTAAAATCAGTCTTTTTCATAAAATATTATTGATAAATGTATTAGCTTCATATCAAAACAGTAGCAAAAATAGTTAATAGGCTTACTAAATTATTATGATTATGATTATGATTATTATTATATAAATATTATTGATACATTTATATGGCTTCATATCAAAAGAGTAACAACAATAGTTAATAGGCCTACTAAATTATGATTATGGTAATTATGATTATTATTATTATTATCTTATTCTTTTTTGGGGGGGTAAAATCAGTCTTTAAATGTAAATGTATTTTAAAAAATATGTAATTTAATCCTTTTCTGTCGTTTAAAAACAGTTCTCTTTTTTTTAAATATAGAAATATGCAAACTATGAAAACATCTGACTCAGCATGCAGCATTTTCCCTCTGAGGCTATTTTTGACTGTGTACTAGCACACACACACACACACACACACACACACACACACACACACACACACACACACACACACACACACACACACACACACACACACACACACACACATGTCTCCTTGTTTGTATGTGTGACTTAGTTGTGTATAGCTTAATTTGTATGCACCGTAGATTATTATTTGAGAAGTGAGATATTTCACACTGATAAGTGTAGTACAGTACACATTATCCCATCTTACAGTGGGTCATTAAATTAAATAGTCCTCCTTGATTAGCTAGTACTACACACATAAAACATGCCCTTGGAGGTACTTTGTGATAATGAACCCATTATCAATATTTCTACAATCTATTACTGGAGCTTTTTCTTCATCTGTATAGCGTGAATCCCATCAAAGTGTTAATTACATTGCTTTCAGGCTGCCTGTGTTCATTAGCTTCCTTGTACACATTCTATATACATATTTAAATTCTGGCAGGAATGTGATTAATATGGTTAGATTAAAACATGTTTGGGAGAAAATGTGACTCAACATGTGATTCATACAATGCGTCTTGTGTTTAATCAGCCAAACAACGTTTTACATGTTAATGGAAGGGCTGAGTGAGGTCTATTCTTAGAAACGTGGGTGAGAGTGATGGGCTGGAAGTAGGAGCTCAGTTGTCCTCGTGTTGATTTCAGTGACCTCTGCAAGGGTTCATTCACGTCTAATCAATTCACCGATCAGAGCTAGCTGAGCTCAGAATAACCCCTGCAACCACATCCCAGGACAGTGGAATACATGCCAATAGATATAGATGCTCCACACATCAGTGTATGAGACTGCTGCTTACTACAGCAGCCATAACTTTGTGAGATCCTTGCAGTGAACGAGGAGTGCCTATACAGCTCGGTTATGTGACAGTATAATGATATATATAACCCAGCAGGCTGTTTTCATACACTCTTCGAACTTGTAGCTACTAAAGTAATGTACTATAATTAATTGATAACCCACGTAATCAATGTGTAAATAACAGGTCAGGAAGAACAGGGTGGATGGGCGGGACTAAAAACACTGGACTTTCACCTGGACTGCTGTTCGCATCCCGTGTGAAACCAGAAGTCAGCGTTGGCTTATTTGATACGTAACTTCTGTGCTTAAATACAGAAGTGGAGTTACTTATTTTAAGCTAAACCTCAATCTTTTTCTAAACCTAACCAAGTACTTTTGTTGTCTAAACACTGCAGGGGCTTGCACAGGCACACTTATCGCTTGTGTTGCTGCATATCAGGAAAACGTACAAAAAATAACAAAATAACTTTTCAGGAAAATATCATACGAACCGTTGTATGAGGAAACGTTGAACCTAGAACACTTCAGTGAGGCAGATTCTTGCTGAAGCTGGGGCTTGAACACAGGAAAGGAAATGTCTCTGCTCCCAAAAAACCTTAGATCCTGATGAAAATCTCAACCTGATCTCATAGGAATGCTTATCAATAGTATTTTAAGGACATTACGCTTGACATATTAACGCATTTTAGGCTTTTCGTCTGTCATTTCACACCATGGGGTTAACCTTGTGCAACGGCTTTTTGCGTGTCATTCAACGCCATGTTGTTACCTTGAAACGGTCGCGGTTTCACAGTTTAGGTTTAGGCAGGTTTAGACAACAAAGCCACTTAGTTAAGTTTAGGAAAAATATCATGGTTGGTTTT
>CAKAKQ010039924.1:0-10387 GCA_916700675.1 Helicolenus avius
AGCTGGACTGACGGTGGCGAGAGCAGTCAGAGGAGTGCCTGCAGTGCTAATGATAAAACTCCCTCCTTCTTGTGCACTGTAGATTATATAAGGCATGGGTGCCATTGTGGGTCGAAGGACTTTAGGGTCATCACTAGCAATAAGAAATAAGACATAAGGCTGGAAATACATTTTCCTCTAATTTTACAAGATTAGACGAAGCATTTCAGACAATCCACTCATCATATTCAGCATCCATTTAGATGCATTTTAACCTGTACATAAAACCAGCTTATCTTATCTTACCAACCTACTTCCATAGTAGGTGTATTACCTAGAGGAGATGACGGTCGGCAAGCCTCCGGCATTGATACAGAGAGCGATACCTGGGCTTTGGGTATTGGTAGATACTGAGTACCGTTCCGATACCAGTGTGTAATAATTAATAAGCTGTAACATTGCTTTCCTAACTTTATAAAACAAAACGTAACAAATAAATACATAAACAACATAACATACATTTACTGAATTGTTATTTATTATTGAAATAATAATCTTACATCAACAATGTGGCAACAAAAAAAAATTGTCCAAAACTTAAACTGGAATTAAAAATGTTAGTATATAATGTATGTACTATATAAACATAGAATTGGATTGAATAGATCGGCCTAAATGTCACTGATATGTGATCCAGCTATCTGAGTCAGTATCGGCCCGATATCCCATCTGGAATCGGTGCATCCCTATCCCCCAAACCCGAGAAACAGACAGGAGCACCGACGCCGGCGCAATGCAATGTACTGCTGTGGATGGGGTCGGCAGAAAAACGTATTTTAGCCACCTAAAGGAAAGGCTCTCTTAAATGTATGATATCCGTTTAAGTGTTCGCTATATTTAGAATATTTTCCGGCAACGAACTGAACTGAAATGTGAAACTTATCTATACTGTTTTTGTCATCTGAGCCCGCTGGCTTTGGAGAGAGCATAGATAAGTTTCACTTTCGGTTCAGCTCCCCGTCGGAAAGGCGAAAGAACACTTAAAATGATATTGCTCTGCTGCCAGTACTCCTGTCTGTTTCTCCAAGCTGGGAGCACACCAACTATCATATACTGAAGGTAATACACTGACTATAGATAAGCACCTCATACGACCCCACTTTAAAAACACCCAAACTATCACTTTAAAGGAGCTGAAGAGAGTAGGATCAAAAGTTTGGAGAAGTTATTGTAACATTTTAAAATTAGCAATCAGACTCCTGCTGGCTGTTAAGATAAGACAACAAATTAGTACAGTACAAAAACTCAGAGAATCATTTCATTTACTGAATTAAGAGCTGTCCTCATTGCCAGCTTACAATGAGTCAAAAGCACAGAGTGAATTGTGCCAACCCTGTTTTATTGACTCTTTACCAACTTGTATTTATCACAGAGAAAACCCTTCATCTTCACTTGATAGAAAACATTTTAACACACTTCCCTCCATAATACAATGATTTTTGCATTGAGTTCACTCTTATTAGGGATGATTGAAATAGACGTGCTTAAAGACTGTGTCGTTCCCAAAGATTGGGAAACCACCAACTATGCAGCCTGGCTGTCATGGTTGGAGGAGCATGTGTCTGCGCGGCGGGAGAGGATAAAAAACAATAAAGCAAAGAAGAATGGAGGGTCGCCTGGGGAGTGGTGCTAAAGCACTAATAACGCTGTAAGGAATTTTGGTAATTTTCTGGATGAAAAGCATCATTTAGCTGCAGACAAATTTGAGTAAGACTCCGTAGTAATTAGAATCTGGGGATATGATTATAGAAGGGCGTCGGCGTGAGCAATGACAGGCTTAGGATCCGGCGAAGGCAACAATAACAACAACAAAAGGAAAATGAATGTGAATACATTAGCAGAGTATTATCATATCAGTCCGCGCTTATTTGGAAATTATAATTATCATTCAAAGCATTGGGTCTGTTATTACTAAATGTGTTTCGGTCAACATGTTATTTGCACATCTATGATTTATCAACGTGAGTTTGGAGCTCAGAGGAAAGTTTTAAGCTGAGGTTTGATGTGAGAAAGGAAACGTGAAGTCATCGTTAGAGTGAAAGCTTTGCTACAGAATCACAAAAATAGATGTCATGACCATCTGTGTTGGAGTTTGCCGCTGCACTTGAAATAAAAACAGCTTTTTGTTTGAAAGACTGTGAGGTACAGTAGACCTTGGCAACAGAAAAGAGAGAAGGTGCCGAACAGGAAATCCCAACCAGGATTTGAAGCAGCAAGATGTTCAGAGCTTTAACTTTGTGCTCTGGAGGGAATGTGCACACGCGTGGGTGAGTTTGTTCCGCGTATATGTGTACAGATCTCGCTATAAAAGAGAAGGGCTTTTAGGGCGGCTTTTGTTGCCTTTCACGGGAGCTTGTCAGCGGCATGAACCAAAGCCACTGTTCTCAGGGTGACTTAGGCCTTTAGTGGACTGTCGATCACAAAACTGTACCATCGCTCAAAGCAGGCATTTAGCGACTCAATTTGTCAGTCCTCTAAGCCTCGTGTCCAAGGGCCATCTAGCACTCCCTGCCCCCTGTAATAGAAATCAAATTTAGTTTGATAGATATACAGCCCGCTGAATGCCCGCACAAAAGGTTTCATTTTTTCTTCATTCTGTGCCTTCCACATACTCTCACAATATTTTGGGGATGAGCATGAAAAGCAGATTACACGTCACGGAAAAGTAAGCATTAAATTCCCTGACAACAAAAAGGATTATGTGCTTCATTGTGTGTGATGTAACATGATTTGACAACACCATGTATAAAGCTGGTTGGGGCTATGTTAAGGTTCATGTGAAGGTCAAATAAGAAATGCTTTTTCTTAACTTACAGTGGAAACAACTCTTTGCATGACTTGGCTTGTGAACTAAGGCGCCCCGTCCATAACTTTCTACTTCTTATCTTTTACTTCAGCCCCCACAGGTTGAAGTCTTCACCTTGCCGCAATGATGCAGTGGTGTGTCAGGGTCTGTGTTCCAATTCAGTGGCTGCATCCTCCCAAGTCCGCATTTCTAGACCGAATATGTCATTACAGGCTGACAAGGCCTGTCCCATTTCAAAGGCTCCTTTAGCCGTCTTTTCCCCAAACTTGAAGGACACATACTGTCAAACAAGTCATAAAGTCTCTAAAGGAAGTGTCACGTGAGCGCCTATTTACCTGGAATAAACTCCAAGGGGACATGTTGTTAATCACAGGCTGAATGGAAGTTACATGGATATATAGCAGGGGCAGCGCCAGGGGCTGGCTTATGGTATTAACAGACACACCCAGACACCTCCATCTGACCTAAAGAAGGTGGCACTAGTAAAGGCTTAATGGTAATTATTTAAAGGAGCACTGTGTAGGATTTGCAGGGATCTATTGCAGAAATGGAATAAAATATTCATTATGTTTTCATTCAGAGTTAGGAACAAGTCCAAAGTCAAATGCCAAGTCCTAAACTTGTCCTTAACAAGTCATAATGCGCTCTTCATTAATGTCATTTGCTTCTCCGTCTGTAATTTTCAATTAAGCAATTTGTTTTTTGTAGACTACCGCATTGTTTTTGTATCTTTGGTATCATTTTTTCTAATTGGCGCTCAGTAACGTAATGTTAGTTCTTAATTTTTTTGTTTTTTTAAAGATTATGTTTTTTAGCTTTTATGCCTTTATTTATAGTGACAGAGATAATATTGAAAGGAGGAGAGAGAGAGGGGATGTCATGCACCAGTGGTAAGGACTCAGGGTATTCAGTTGGTTGCAACCTGCAACCACACCACAAAATGGCCCTAAATCCTACACACTGCGCCTTTAAATGGAAATATTGAATTAAAATAAGAACATCAGCTCTTAACTAAAAGTACAAACATTTCAGATAGTGTGCTAACCAAACCCCAAATTCACAATAAACACATTTTTGTAATAAAGAAGTAAATGAAGCAACAAAAACAATAGCACTGACTGCAAGCCTGCTGGAGCCGATATTGATGCTAGTTAGCCATGCTAGTGACAGCATGGCTCTTGCACCAAGCTACACTTAAAGGCTCTGCACACCCACACAGGTGATATCAGTTATCTGGTTGTTTAGACCTCTGCTCAGGAATGTTGGGAGCATTGTGAGGTCACCAGACGTAATGTGATGTAAATTGGGATTACATGTCAATCAAACACAGTCTGTCCACTCACATAGTCCTGAGGAGAGGTCTGATGTGTGTACTACCTTCATTTATAAATTTGCACTTGGGAGTTGATTGTGGGGGGCATGCGTTCCAAGTTGTAACCTAATCTTGTAACCCAATGAATGAGAGAAAAAAAAGACGAAACAAGATGGGTAAGGTCTAAATCATCAATTAGATCAGATGTGATCATTGCCCTGGGATTGAATGTGTGGCTACCACTCCATCACCACGTGTTAAACGGTTGTTAATTCCCTGGTTTAATGAGCAGTGCAACCATGCCAGACTGTACTGAGGAGTCAATGCTCTGCTCATCTGTGGGTTTATGTGTGAGACTCACACTGGAGCTGTCAGATTGGTAGATTTAGATGGAAATAGAGCATTTTCTTATGATTCACCAACAGGAGTAATTCATGGTGTGCATAAGGCTCGTGTCTCCTTTTGAATTCTGCTGCAGCTGATATAATTTTACTGGTTAAATCCGCTACTGATGTATGAGTGGTCAGCCATCTAATATTTATTTTAACTGCATTAGACATCTGATCAGTGTTTTTTTTCTTGGCAAACAGCATGATGATATATAGGCTGCTAGTATTGAGGCTGAGGTGTGGTCTCCTCTGTGGGTCTAATCCGAGAAATCAGAGACCAAAATCCGAAAAGTACCACGTGTACTAACAGTAAACAATACAGACTAATAAACAAAAAGCAGTAAATCTGCAGCTTCTCTTCCATGTTCTACTGTTTATTACCAGCTAATATAAGATTTCATTTCATACCTGCCACCCCATATACCACCGTCACTCCATATTTCCCCGTCTTTGCTAACAAGCAGCACGTCAAATGGAGCGCAGCTATTCTCCACCAGTCTGCGTGAACAGTTCCTTTTCCTTGCTATTACGTAGTTATAATTAACTTACAGTATGAAGGAATGGCTCATTATTCATCAGCGATATAGGGTTGTTGTCTATAGCGAGTACACACGAGCCAGCTCGGCCCTCATGAGGACGAACACTCTTTCCTATCAAGGTCCTTTTCTTCTCCATACTGCCTTTCATTTCCACTGACTGCGTGAACAATACAAGCACAAATGAAATGCCTCAACTGAGTAATGGCTGTAGCTTTTCGCAAAACCACAGCTCGATAACTTCTAAGTCATAAAAATAAGTCAAGGTTGTGGCAGCATACGTTGGTGTTGGGGGATTCACTCCCTATCTGTGAATGCAGCTTTTTTTTGTCTTCCATTCAGTGTATTTGAATGTTTTTTTTATTCCTCACTGTAAATTGGCTGGGACTGGGATTATTTGGTGTTGCTGTATGCATAGTAGGGATGGGTCATGTCGTTAAATTATAAAAAAAATCAAATAGTTTTTTTTTTTTTAATATTATTTTTATTGACAAATTTTAACGACAACATCAAACAAAAATCCAAACCTGCAACCAAACCCGAAAGTTCCCGCACTCGCACACACACGCACATCCACACACTTTTACACCCGGGGAGGAGTAATACAAATCCCTAAAAGAGAATTATCTAAACCGCTTGTCAAGGACAAAACATACATATCATTACATACAGTATCGTCCATGTGATAATGAAATGCAGGCCATCCATAGTGGGAGTATTCAACAGCAGAACAGAGAAAAGGAAAACAAAACAATCAGTATATGAATAGAAATATTGTCAAACTGAGTCCAAATATTGCAAAAAATCGGAATAGTTTAAGCGAGTATTCGTCCCATCTTAACAAATATATATTTACCTTGTATTAACTGTTGCAGGCGCTGCCTGGTAGTAACGTTACTACTGGTAAAACGTGTGTGGCACGTTCAGTTCAGCTCTTTTCTATCAGCGCAGGGGTGTGTATGTGTGTGTGTGTTTGTGCCGCTTGCACAAACTCCTGTGCTCACTCTGAAGGAGCATATCGTCATTCAAACCCGACAGAAACCAAATAAAACTCACCAAAACCATCTTGGTTTGTGTTTCCAGCGGCCTCTTCCACTGTTCCAAACAACAAAAACTCTTAATCCATAGTGTTAGATGGGAAAATGTACCGACCCTACATGTTATTTCCCCCCTGTGTCTGCCTCTGCCCGCAGAGAAGCTGCTAATTCCCAGTGATTTTCGAATATCATTTTTGCTTGGAATGCACATCTCTAAAGCATAGGTGTAGGTTTCGGGGGGGTTGCAGGGTACATGCGTCCCTCACCACCCCGCCCTACACACCCTCGGCCATATGTAACATCTGAAGCTGCTTTAATTCAACAGCTCCCGTGCACCCTGAAGTTGGCATTTAGGATGGAAATGAGCGTGGAATCCACTGCTGCACACAATTACATTACATCGTCCCCGGGGAGAAAGAGAGCAGTAATTTGTATGTAAGGACACGTGTGCATGCGTGTTCACAAGTATACAGTATGTATGACGGTGTGTGTGTGTGTGTGTGTGTGAGAGAGATAAAGAGAGAGGAGACGAGGTGTCAGAGATAGAGACAGGGACAGAGATAACCGTGGAAATCCAACAGCTCTCTCATCTTTCTTAATGATACATTTGTGATGATACATTTGCGATGATGACATCTCTCATTGTAGTTTGAAGTGCCTCCGCCTGTGTCAGAGCCGCACTAGACAGGATGTGAAATTGGGGTCTGAGAAGGGATGTTTTATTAGCTGCTGGATATTGCCGAGGTGGTTAAGATAGGCTATTTGATTTGCACTGCTCCTTTCATTTACTCTGTTTGATTTGCGATAAGTGACTTTTCCTCGGGAAGAAATCGGTAGTAATTTCACAGTTTGTGCTCTCTTTCTGTCTTTTTCCTCTTTGTCTCTCTCTCTCTCTCTCTCTCTCTCTCTCTCTCTCTCTCTCTCAAATATGACAAGTCTTATGGACTCCTCTCACACACTTCCCAGGGACTCCCACGTGCAGCCTCGAGGCACGATTGCGGTGAACGACGCAAATGAATTGATTCCAATACAAATGAACTCGTGATAGTAATCCCATGCTAAGTGGCTGCTGCTTAATTTCATATTGATGAATGAACTGCCTCCGCCAGTGCTCAGAACAATGGTTTCTAATTAGAGCGACACTAATTGCAGACACATTGAATGGCTGGTAAAGCGATCTTTTGAGGATCCTATAGGATTAGTTGAAGAGCTGTTCCTGGAGAAAACACTTTAGTCCCTGTTGAGGTGAGTTTTTAGGGTTTTTAACGCTACAATAGCGACGTTTCAGGGAACTTTAAAAGCATATATCCCTATCACATCTCAGTGAGGCAACAGCTGCAGTGGGAGGTTTTTCAAATGTGAAGCAGAGCATCAACAATACTGGCTGGCAGGCTGTGAAGCAACAACAAAAAAAGACAAAACAGTGTGTTGCTGGTTGAATATGAATTAGTTTCATATGCATGCATTATCCCTTCAGAACACAACTCTATTGACCCTTGTGAGGCATGTAGGAACTGACAGCAGTGAAGTATACCCTGGCGCCCCTGCCCTTTCAGTGTGGCCTCTAAATCATGAAAAATGCAGGTAAACACATTCATTAAATAGATAAAGTTATAAAATGGAGGTCATACTTCAGCTGTGTACGGTAGTAAAAGCGGAGCATGACAAAGAAGGTTAAAGGAGAGCTGTTTGTCAATGCAAAGTGTGCCATTTGCAATATATTCTTACCCAAAGAAACTGCAACCCGTTCTCACTCCCTGATGTTACCGTTAAGAAGACATATGAATGAATTGTGGATTGGATAATGGATTGTAGTGACGTATATTTAAGGTAAACATCACTGTTAATATCTATCTAACAGCAACATCCTGTTGTGTGTCTGCTGCACATCCTACGTGGACATTTCCCCGTCGTTGTGTGGCGTTTAATCTGTACTGAATGGTGACCGTGTTGCGACGGTGGCTCGTACAGTAGCATGTGTTTTCTCTCTCTCGGGGAAGCGCAGCTCAGATCAAATCATTTGGTCTGATCCAGGGGAATGAAATGGAGTTAGAGAAGGTCAGCCTGTGGCGCTGTGTTTCTCACTCTGTAATAATGTAATAAGAGCACGCTGAGAGAGGCATGGATTAGACTGTAATCCACCTGCATCTCTCCCTCTCTCATTGGTTTGCACCATCCCTCTCTCTGTCTCTCTCTGACTCCCCCATCTCTCACCCAACTCAGTCAATCAACCTCTCTCCCTTTCAACCTCAGCCTCGCTCGGTTATTGGGATTCAGCTGCTCTCTTTCTCCTCCCCGCTCTCTTCTACTCGTCTGCACACTAGTTTTATTAAGATTGTCAGACAGTCTTTGGTTTGGAATACGCTACAAGTTTCCCCACATAAAACGTGGTCTTTGAGGTGCATTTTCTAAATGTTGTTTTCATTTTTTGCTGGTAGAAAATGTACAGCATTAGGCTGTGACACATACAATGTTCCAGTTTAAATATTGTGGCACATTTTATCTACTATTTTGTAATAATTAACAAATACTTTTATACATAGTAGATAAAATGTGCCACAATAAACTGTTAAAATAACACAAATTATAGCATTAATAATAATTCCTAAACAATATTAATACATTTCATTATCAGTAAAATAACTATTAACTACGTTTAATTAATTATCAATTTTCCATTTATAAATGATGGTTATTATGAAGTGTTACTTTACATTCAAAATAATTATAAACAACAAACTTTAACATTCAGAAGGAAGACAGTGACGGTGAAATCATTCAACAATTACAGTTTTATACATTTTATTTTTCAAATATTTGACAACGAAAAAGCAAAAAAAGAGAAGAAACAACATTTTTTAACATTTCAGGATTTCAGAAGTAAAAGATTGTAAAGTAAGACATAATCTTTTAATGGTACGGGTTAAAACGTGGACGTGTTCAGACTACAGCTGTAACGTCTGGTTTGGACCATCCTGTGTCACAAAGCAGCATTCCTGATGTAAGTTATACACCATATAACTGCCCATAAAGAAGATTGCAAGGGGGCAACGAGTTTTGCGCATAAAAGCTATCCAAATAACTTGTGTAATGGCAATTTTCATATCTGCAGTTAACACTGTACCTTTAGACAATCTCAGAGCCTCACATGTTCAACTTTGTCACCATAAAACAGTGACCTGACATTTTAGTTCTCTGTAACTGCAAACAACAGATTGCTGAAATACTTGTTATGTCTTGTGATGCTCCATTAATACACTTTCTATCCTTCTCTTCTTTTCTTCTTTGCACTTATCTGTGTGTTATGCTTCAGTATGTATAAATGATGACTACTCTTTGTAATCGGGGCTGACTTGCCACAGTCCACAACAGGTGGCTGTGCTCATGAGTCCATCTGCAGATGCTTTTCTTATTATTAAATTCACTGAAAGACAAGTTGTTACCTTGGTTTTTGTCTTGTTTTAATAGAAACTGACACCACACTTGGTTATAAGAAGAGCTTTTCCTGCTGATGTGTTGTGTTTACCAGTGCTGTCGAACCAAACTCAGTGATTTGAATGAAGTATTTTACTGTAAAGAATTGTTACAGAACGCAAATTGAGACACAGCATTAGTCTTGTTTTCAGCTACACAGCTACAGTCTGCTGCAAGCGCAGATGATTTATCTAAAATCATTAAAACATATATAACCTACTGCTATACTACTACAATAAAACCTATTCCTGGCAACCTTCGTCAGTCTGATTCATCATGATTCATCAGACATGGAGTGACTCACCTCCTGTCATATAAAAGTGCCTCCCTGCTATAAATGGAGGTGTGTAATGCTTGTTGTTCGCATGTTTCCGATAACTACGGTAATTTGAGTGAACAGGGGAAGAACCACTCAAGCAAATGAAATGAGATAGGATCAAGTGTCATATTGCAGAACAGCGATCAATCCAGACGTGACTCGATCATGCCCGATTCCAATCTATGATATTAGCTCAGGACGTCATAAACAATTACACAAAAAAAATCTCATGAAGCAAACAGCACCGTATCCATCACATAGGAGGTGTCTGAGTCGCTGAGATGTGATTACCAATAATAGCTGATTTGATATATAAGCCTGATATACCATCATTAACAAGCCATCATCATGGGTCTAACATTACGTTGCACAGAAAACATATCTTGCTAACACTGCTAAAAATCTCAAATTGAAAAAGTCTTGTTAACCCCCCCCGGGAGAGACTGTGACAGCTTCCTACGCCAAACTTCCCACC
>CAKAKQ010039925.1:7029-17249 GCA_916700675.1 Helicolenus avius
CCACCCGCTGCTGATCCACGGCTCTGGCATGAACTCAACACAGGGCTTCCGCAAAGTACTATACTACCTCTGGTTGTGTGCTGAAAATATATTATGAATTTAAAGGAAATAGTGTGTGAACATGTGTGTGTGTGTGTGTGTGTGTGTGTGTGTGTGTGTGTTTCCAGTGTATGTGTGTGGAGTGCACTCATTAGCCCATGTCCTCTAATGAGAGCCACGGGTGGTTTAACACTTCGGCCCTAAAGACGGGGCCTGGCTCTGCCAGGCTGAATCCAGCCTGATTGTAATTATGGCAGTCAGTCTGACAGCCTGGTCTCCTTAAAGTTACATTTCCACACAACGAAAAACTGCATCGTCAATTACGTTTTGAGGGAATATTTTCGACGATTACGTTTGTTTTTAACGTGTCACGATTACTCATCATTAATCATCGTGTGAAGGCTGCGTAGGGAGGAGGTCAGGGTGGGCCATGGATGTATAAAAAGAATTGGATACAGCATTAGAGGCGTGGCCCCCGTTCATTCCTGTGAAAGTTGCTCAGTGGCGCATTAAGCCAAAGTGGCTCGACTGCCGAGTATACTACCCAGATCTTCTGGCGATCTTCCACATCCATTGGGCCCATAGAGCAGGCGCACTAGTTTTCCTTTTTCACCTCGGTCTGGGGCTCATTCACATGAACAGCAGCACGAAAATAACTTTGGATTTGGCTATTAGTTGTCAAATGCACTAATAGCCAAATCCAGAGTTATTTCCCTTCCTACGTTAACGTGAATGAGACCCAAACCGAGGCTGGAGCGAGGGATGGCGGGGAAAGGTCAAGGAAACACTACTGCGCCTGCTTTATGGACCCAATGGATGCAGAAGATTGCCGGATCATCCGGGTACTTTATCTCTCGGCAGTCAAGCCATTTTGGCATCTGGTGCCACTGAGCAACTCTCATAGGAATGAACTTTATACATACTTTTTATACATCCATGGTTTGGCCACCATGTAAAATGTGCTTCTTTACTTCTTCCTAGGGCTTTAGGTGGACGGATGGATCAAGCTGACACAGGACTTTAACCCGGGGGGCCGCTGTTCGTGTCCCGTGGGAAACCAAATGTCAGGGTTGACTTATTTTAATTTACATCTGTAACCTAAATAACATTACAAACATACATATTTTAAGCCAAACCATGATGTTTTACTAACACAACAAGTAATTTTGTGCATTTCTATTTTTGTTTCATTTCAATTTACAACGTTAACCACGTGTTTAAAACTGCGACCAAAATCCAGGAGAAAATATGTTTCCTTCGAAACATAATTGAGAATGCAGTTTAGTTGTATGGGAACGTAATTCTGTAGGAGACAGGGTTAAGTCTGAGTAACGGTGCATAGAAAGCCCTCTCTCTGCTCCGTCCTGTGCTGTAATTAGAAATGTCAGAGCTGACCTATTGTGTATCTTTGGCCATTTCTCTTCTGTGCTTCTACAGAGACAACAGCTGGAGAGGGAATTGAACCAGCAACCCTGTTGGCAGACGTTTGCAGTCAGGGAATCATTTCCAGTGCGGTCATGATGGAGTGGAGGCCAGCAAAGAGGTGATGCAAAACTACAGGGATTGGTCCCACGATCATGTGTGTGAGTGTGTGCATGTGCGTGTAACAGAGAGTAGTGTGAGCACAGCCCTGAACCACAGTGAGCTAACCACAGTGAAGGACTGCAATTAAGTTTTCTTCCGAGAATAGTGAGAAAACAGTCAACTTCTACACTGACCATGAAGCTTAAACAAACACACATCGTAGTGTGTGCTGCACACGCCAAGCTACACTCCTTCTCTCTTTTTATACATGACAAAAACCCCACTTCAAATGTCTCTGCAAAATCTGCAATAGCAAAGGCGGTTTACCGTCGACTCGCTTATCAGCAAACATACACACCTCGCAGGATATGTCAACCTTGAGAGCGCTCGGCTTGAGAGCTTTTCCAAGCCGTCAGGGTTCACTGATTAATTTGGCATTTGTATCATCCGCCAGGCTTACTGTAATGAAAGTTTGCTACATATTATTTCTACCATTTTTTTTTTTTTTTTGCGGAGTGAAGGCCAGCAGTACAAATCAATTTCAAAAAGTGGACATTTTATTGAAATCTGTATCAGTGCTGCTTGGTGGATCACATGAATGCTAAACGCACCTGTGGCTCCCAATGATTTGGAAATCCTCTTAAATCAAGCAGGATAACATTAAACAGTCATATTTTTACAGTGAAGAATCATCATGTTCTTTGACACAAAAAGAGGCAGAATGGCAAATTGCAAATATAAAAGACCCATTAATAAGAAAAACACACATCTTAACATTAAATTACATTGTATACACGACCAAAAAAAACAAGCTGACCAACAGTGAACAGTTTGTGTTTATGAAACATGCTTGCACACACTCTGAACACACAAGCCTCGAGATAATCCATCTGATGTGATGTTGATGAGGACATAAACTAGTTTTTGTTTGCAGTAATCACTTCCAAATCTGACATCTTTCTTTGACTGATTTAGGCCGATGCACTGAAATACTCCGTAGTGTTTTCATACTAACCCACTGTAGAGTGTGCTGAATGTACACACAGATTCACAAACACACACACATCCCTGTGATAGGCGTAGTCTCTGACGTTAACCCACTTAAGTGCAGTATCCAATAATGGGATTAAATCCTTTATTCCATTGACGGAGAAGAGGAGAGTAAAGGGAGGGGTCCCACATGCACCGAGACGACCGTAAAATCAACCCTCTGTGACGCTGCGGGATTCATTCCAATACTCGATTTCTCCTTCTCTATATCCTCTCCCGTTCAAGTTAAACCAAAAACAGATGGGAGATTTGAGAAGTGTACAGATTAGATGACAAATATTGGGAGTTCAGAGACATGATGCATAGTGCTTTGAAGCTCACATGCCCTTAACCTTAAGCCTGTTATAACCAGACTCACAACGCCTCCTCTTCATACCTTATCCCACCGTATAGACGTGGACACAGTAATGCGATTGGCTTTAATCGTATAAGAGTAACAATAGAGACTTTGAGGAGTTAAGTAATCCTGTCCGGTACCGTTCTTTGTGTAACCCCCTGACCTGCCCTTTAAGTGTATCCCAGCTAACCTGACCTCTGGCTGGAGGGCTGTATTCCATGACATGCTTCCCCTGTAGATGAGGTGTAGCTAGGCTTCAAGTGGAGTTTTTTTTCTTAAAAGTTTCTTTCGTTCAGGGTCTGAAAAGTGAAGCCAATGCTGAAGTGCCTTAAACTTGCATTCTTTCTAATAGCCAGCAGGGGGCGACTCCTCTGGTTGCAAAAATAATTCAGATTGTATAGAAGTCTATGAGAAAATGACCCTACTTCTCACTTGATTTATTACCTCAGTAAACATTGTAAACATGAGTTTATGGTCTCAATCGCTAGTTTCAAGTCTTCTTTAATACAGCATGATGTTCATTTAGTAAATTATGGTCCCATTTAGAGTCAAATAGACGATAAAGCAGGGTATACTTTAGGGCATGGCATGTCCAGTGTGGGAGTTGTCCGTACTTTCATTTTAGAACTTTAACCCTTTCACGGTGTGTTTTCAGGTCATGAAAGTTAATTGTAACATTTTTGGTTGCTTAGATTGGCCATATTCAGCATTCTTCAAAGTTTTTAAGTTTTTAAAAAAATATATTTTTATATATAAGTTTCAAAGTTTTAAAGTTTAAGTTCAGTTGTACTTAGCTCCACCCTTTCATGTCACTTTTGGTTACAAAAACCAAGATGGCGACGGCCAAAAAACCAAGATGGTGACAGCCAAAAACCAAGATGGCAACTGCCAAAAACCAAGATGGTGACAGCCAAAAACCAAGATGGTGACAGCCAAAAACCAAGATGGTGACAGCCAAAAACCAAGATGACGATGACTAAAAACCAAGATGGTGATGGCCAAAAACCACGATGGCAACGGCCAAAAGCCAAGATAACGATGGCCAAAAACTAAATTGGCGACGGCCAAAAACCAACATGGTGACACCCAAAAACCAAGATGACGATGACTAAAAATCAAGATCGTGACGGCCAAAAATCAAGATGCCAACCTCAAGGCTTCAAAATGGCAATCCACCAACCAATGGGTGATGTCATGGTGACTACATCCACTTCTTATATGCAGTCTATGGATACACCCAAATCTGGGACCTGTCAGATTCTGTGATTCCATGTTTCCAAATGATGCAACCCTTTTGACTGGTTTGTCCAGTGAGCCCACACCAATCAAAGCCAAATATGACCAAAAACGTTTTCATTTTGACTGCACGCACCCATCCCCATCCAATTTTGATTGATAGCTTGGAGTTCACTTCCAGTCTTACTGTCTTTGTCAAAATCAAGTATAATCAAGGGACATGTAATCTGCAAAATTTATTGCATCACATTCATTTTTGAGGCTGCGCATCATGCCACAGTGACTCAAACGTCTTGGTCGTGAGCCTGTTCCCTCTCTGACAGTCCTATGAAAGCCCACATCAGAAAAGAACATTTTATTTGAATGAGTAGAGTCCCCGATGAAAAGGCGTCGCCAAAATAACCTCCCTCTGCTTGCATCTGAATGATCTGACTAACATCCTTCTTCTAGATCCCCATGAGCCTCTTTTTTTCAATGTGGATCAATGTGTGTTTGTACGCGTGTCTAACTGAATCAGGGTATTTTATTCCATTAGTCCACTCTAGTAGAGGACACCATCTGTTAGCTGTTAAGAGCTTGGGAGGAGACCACCGCCCCAACTGAACTTTCGCTCACTGCCTGTTTTAACTCTCCCAATAACCTCCAAAATGTGACCTGACCTTCCCTGAACCCATCACCTGCTGTCACCAGAAAACTGGACGCACAACCTGTCCACACTGGATGATTTCAGTGCTGCGCGTCCATAAATCACTCCAGTGAATACCTGTGTGTGTGTGGATGACCCTCAGCTGATCAGGTTTGGCAACACTGTGAAAGATCCCAGAGGAACATGTTGTGTTTGTATCCCTCTTCCAAGGATAAACCATCATAACCTCCTAGCATGTGTGTGTGTTAGTTTGTGTGTGGTCTGGTTTATAGCTCCTGTGAGGACTGATCTAATGAGGACATTTTGGTTTATAAGGACATTTTGGCGAGTCCCCTTACTAATTTGTGTGGTTACTATCTAAGATAAGGGCTTGAGTATGGTGGTGGCCAGATTTTAGTGTAGCTGTTCTGGTTAATCAATTTTGTTTCATTTTAACCTTCGTTCACTGGATCAATTCCTGAGATCTGACATCAACATCGCTTGAAGATTCCAACAAGGCAATCAAGTTGTGAACAAAACCAAAACTTAAAAAAAAAGAAAACGAAAGCAAGCATTTAAATCTTTAACCATCTCTAAATTGTAAATGGCCATTAGCTTATGCTGATCTCCTGTATTATCTTCAACATTCCCTTCTTACACAAGTGCGTTTTGATTGTTTTCTCTGAGCATTGAGGGATTTAAATGTAACTGAGCTTTTGGGTGTGTTAACTTTCACCCAATCTCGGAAGCCACCGGCTATCGGTGTGACGGATAAGCCTCTGGGGTGCAAGGGGCTGTATTTCCAAAGCAGAGTGCTTCTGATACCGAAACCTTCTTTATATGAATGCAGAATCTGTTTATAGAGATTAACCTTTCACCTCAAAAAAATATATGGTTTAGATAACACGGCAAAACTTGACCATCTGACGCAGGGTCAGGATTTTATAAATACTGAGGTCATGAGTGCAACTTTCCTCCAGTAGAACTACATAAGAAACCAAACAGTATTACCAAATAACATCACAAAAAACTCTAATATGTGTGTTAATGTAGGATGTAAAGGTGTCTTTGTGTCTTTAAACTGCCCACATTTCCAGAAACATTATAAAGGAAATTATCTTTGTCTCCTCAGTAGTAGCTTTGGCCCTGGTCTGATCATTAATGTTGTATTATTAATGTGTATAAACTAATATCTTAACCAACAGGATTGATTATAAAGATCCACAATTTAAAAACAAATTTGATTTTGCTGTAAGACCTAAGTTCTCATTAAAGCATAGAAAAACCAATGTGTGTGCATATGTGTATTTGTGATATAGTCTGATAGCTGGATTTGATACTACTGCCGCCCACTTGTGTCATTAAGGAGACCCCGGTTTAGGAGATCACCATGGTGACCACTCTTTGCCAAGAGGTGCACACACACACACACAAACCAATACTCATCGTCCTGTTTGACTAGAGAGCACATCAATTATTAATGCACTGTGCTCTCTAAATTCATTTCCAGTCTCTCATTAGACAATCTCTTCAAGGATCACATCTGTGCTCCCGTTCTGAGTGACTCCTCTTTGTGCTCTGATCGTTATCAGCGTTTGCACAATGTGATCTTTTAGGGATCCTTTTACAGAATATGTGAAACTACAGAAACCTGTGACAAAAAACACTGCATAGAAAGATCTAGCACACGGAAGAGGATAATAAGTAGATGTGCGGCTGAGTGGCTGAGTGGCCGAGTGTGGGTGGATATGCCAGCGTTATATTGGAAGTTGTAATTACATCTACAGGTGTTTTTCATTATGCCACGCTGCTGCTCAACAGGAGAAAGCAAGAGATGCGGAGATGATTTTTTGGATAAAGACAGTGATTGATTCAGTGTGCATGTGTGTGTGTGTGTGTGTGTGTGTGCGTAATCTCCTGGGTATGAGTGTGTTTACGAGTAGAAGGGAACAGGGACAGCCCCCTGACACGCCGAGCGCCAGACTGAGCGTTCTTGATAATTAAGCGACTGTGCGATTATGCAATGAGCGTGACCGTGCCAATGATAGACAAAGAAAGAACAGGGAGACAGAACAGGAGGCACAGAGAACAGCATGACTGGGATGGATGAAAAGAAAAGAAAAGAAACACCACTGAGAGGAGAAGATGTAGCTCCTTAGAAGGATTTAAAGATAAAGTTGAGTTGTTTTGCTGAAACTTTTATGTTTGTTGGGATTTATGCTACCAGTGAGCATGCAGTAAACTATATTTGGAGGGGGGTCAGCCAATGTGTGTATGCATTTAGAGAATGCTCAAGTATCCATGACACACATACATGCACTTTGCCCTTGCACCTGTAACATTGTAACCTTAGCAGACGGTGTGTGTTTATGTGTGTGTGAGTGAGGACCTAAACTTGGTTAGCAGCAGGCTATTAACTTCTTGCCTTCTCTAACTTGTTGATCCTTTGGGCCTATCCATAGACACATTCAGCATACCATGCATGTTATGGGTCTGAGGGTCACTTCAGCAGAAAGAAAATAGATAAATCATATTGCTTAATCACTGATATATTGATATTTGCTCTAACATTTGCAGCTACTGTGCCATTTATGTGAAATCATGGCTTTCCAAAGGATTTTACAACATGGATGCGGAGATTTGCTTCCATTCAGCCACACGAACATTAGCGAAGCAGGCACTGGTATTTGGCTTGCAGTTGGCTTTCCAATTCAGAGGAGTTACATGAAGGTTTCTTTATGGCCTGTCTTTACTGCACAGAGGCATTGTCCTGACCTGTCCACTAAATCTTGCCACACATTTGGAAACTAAAATATCCTTGCATGCTGCGTCATTTACATTTCCCTTAAAGGAACAGTGTGGAACATTTCAGGGGATCTATTAGCAGATATGGAATATAATATAATATTCATAACTATGTTTTCATTAGTGTATAATCAATGTTAGCTTAGAATGAGTCCTTCATATCTACATAGTAGTCTGCCATGTTGCTCCAGCATGTTTCTAGCCCAGTAGCCCACAAAAGTAGTGTTATCACGTAAGGACGGCCTCTGAGCGAGGCGAACGTCATTACCACGGTTTTGCACTCGGCGGCTCACGTTAACGCAGTCTTGGAAAGGAAGGAATGAGCAGAGGGGTACTCAGTTGGTTGCAATCTGCAACCACACCACTAGATTTCACCAAATCCTACACACTATATCTTTAATAACAACTATACTGTCCAAGGCCAAACCATTAAAGGAGTAGTTCTGCATTTTTTTTTTAGAAATATGCTTTCTTGTGGAGCGTTAAAAGAAACAATACCACCCTTAAAGGTTCTCTGTGGAGTTTTTTAGCGCTATGGAGCTGTTCTTCACGAATGGGCTTTGTTTATCTTGTGCACACACGAATGTTTGACACAATCAATACACAATGGTGTCACCCTATTCCACTGATCAACAGGTGGCGGTAACGTGCCAAGATAAGCTGTAATGCACCAGCAAAGGCAGCGAAGAAGAAGACTGTTAGCTATTAAAAGATGTAAACAATTCAGGATTTAAAATACTTTTAAAATCGGCTTTGCAAATGCACACTAGACAGTCACTCATACTGTGATGTTATAGTGTACTCATATACTGATGTCTGCAGAACAGTAACATTTATTTTGAGGAAACTGACGTCAATCGAATCATCCATGAAAGGATCATCGGTCGACAAACAACATAGCTTTGCCGTGTTTTTGAGATGAACTACTGATTTATGTTGTTTTGGTTTACATCTCTAAAACCCTGCAGCAGCCTTTTCTGAATTAGGCATTCCTCAGGTGTCCCCAGGTAATAGCAATAATGACACACTGATCCCAGAAATAGTGAAATCGTACTATTACCAAAAAGCAATATGCATGACAAAGCTGTTGTCCTCTATTGCAGTGATGAAACGTTACTTTCAGAGCTACTTATTTTGATTTCAGTTTGCCAAAATTAAACTACAGGAAGATCACGACTCGCCTCAATCACTTTATATTCAACCGCAGAGCAAATTCCTCATGAACTTACATCCCTCCTCGGCTTCAGTCTGATCAATTCTATTGTTGGCTTTCTGAAAGAAGGGCATGAGCGATGCATATCATCATCATCATAACAGAGCAATCTACCGCCGGGAGACAAGCAAGCATCTCTTTCTTACTCAAACGCTGACATGAACACATGTACCCACACACATGCTGCACACATGTAGACACAGTCATGCTCATACTGTACTGTATGTACACACAATTATGCACACGTACCCAACAGCCGTGCATGCACACACACACACACAACCACCCACGCACACCCTTGGAAGAAGCCACTCACACTTCGCCCCCATAGAGTACATGTCAGTCCATCTGGGATCATTAACACTATGTTAATGAATATAGGGCTGGGGCCAGGAGCATGTGAGGAGAGGAGAGAGATACAGAAATAAGAGATGGAGAAAGGGAGAGAGAGATAAAGAGGACAGAAGGTGGGAGGATGGAGGAGGATAATGGATTCTCTCCTAACAAATGCACTGCCTGAGGTACTTGTAGGGGGGGAAGAAAACAGGGATAAGAAAAGATTGAAAGTGAGGGGAAGAGGGGGAGGCAGCAAAAAGAAAACCGGACCACACCAAGGTGGGGGAAGTAGGGAGAAATAGAGCATAAAAGAGAGTAAAGGGGAGACGCTCAAGAGCTAGTCAATGTGCAAAGAAAACAAGAGAAAGTGAAGAGAAATCAGGCAGATATGCACCCAGTACGTTGGCCACGGGCTGATGGAGGCTCTGTGGAAATAACTGAACAGATGAACAGAAGAAAGGGAAGGAAGGAAAGACAGCAGAGACAACAGATGAGCCGAGAGAACATGCAGGCGACAGACAAGGAGATACAGTATAACAAATGATGGCGGAGGCAATGCAAGATGAGGAGGAGCGTGGTTAAATATTTCACCGGGCTTTGTTTGTGCTTTTGTGTGCGTGGGCATTGGAGTGAGAGTCCCTGGGAGACAGAAAGGAGGACAGAGCGGCAGGGGAAGGGAGCGAACGAGTGAAGTGTGCCTGTTGACTGGGCGAGTTAATGATTCCTGCGCTCTGAATAGTGCGACACTGTTAGTCCAGGAGGGAGGGAGGAGGCTCATTTACCCCCTACTGACACACACATGCAACATTGTTTTAGTCTGTTTGTATGTGCGTCCTTGGCTAGTTTCGATACCCTGTCGGTGTTGCACGTTTGGAAACAGCTCAGCCTCCGTGGCAACTTTCCAGAAGATGCTCAGAGCAGAAACAACACCACTATTTGCCCCCCAACCGAGCTAAATCTAGACACATGCAGCGCTATTAAGCCGAAGTGTGCTACCCCTGTGTTCGAATTGGGGGCGACCACCTGTATGCAGATGAATGGGTGTGAATAGGGGC
>CAKAKQ010039926.1:0-14366 GCA_916700675.1 Helicolenus avius
ATGGTGCTGAAAACGCTCCAGCCTGAAGCTCCCCTATACTCCTTCATTCAACCTCTCGCTCCAGCCTCTCTCTTTCCCCCTTGGCTTTGTTGGATTTCCCTCTCCCACCTGGAAGCAGATGTGGAGCCGACATCCAGCAGCACAATTACGCCCATTCATCACTGTGCTATCTGTGGAAAACTGGTTGTAAACCCCAGAACCTTCAGCTTTAAGCGAGCCAACAGATCCTCCAACTCTCAACTCAGGCACGTAGTCTTGCAAACATGCATACAGCATGCTCACATGCAGAGCCCTGGATCAATACCTATAGCCCTGGCTCCTGAATGAGAATATTAATGGCAGCAGTTTGCACTTAAGCATATGATCTTTTGGCATTAGTCATTCATTGTACGGGAAATAAACAAGCAAGCATGTAGACACCAAAATTTGTCGTATGCTTTCTGGCTGAAAAAGTGACATTTTGTGTCCACTGATTCATCTGCCTTGGATTCAACAGTTGAACGTGGCTTCTAATCACCACTGAGGTTACCTGACTGCAATTAAAGTGGCAGTAGGCAGTATATTTGTGCCATCATTGGGCAAACATTCCCTAATAACCTTTCAGCATATTGTAATTCAAGTGTTCTAAGAGATAACTAGACTTCTGCACCTCCCCATGGCTCTGTTTTCAGGCTTTAAAAAATCTAGCCTGTGACGGGAGACTTTGGCCAATCACAGGTCATTTCAGAGAGAGCGTTCCTATTGAGTATTCCTATTGGCTGTGCTCTGGCTGGTAGGCGGTGCTTGGTATTTCCTCAACTATCTGCTTCCTCTCCACCTGGAAGCAGATATGGAGCCGACATCCAGCAGCACAATTACGCCCATTCATCACTGTGCTATCTGTGGACAAACTGGTTGTAAATCCCAGAGCCTTCAGCTTTAAGCGAGCCAACAGATCCACCAACTCTCAACTCAGGCACGTAGTATTGCAAACATGCATACAGCAGAGGCACATGCAGCGCCCTGGATCAATACCTATAGCCCTGGCTCCTGAATGAGAATATTAATGGCAGCAGTTTGCACTATAGGTCTGAAGCATACAACCTTTAGGCTCATTCATTGTACGGGAAATAAACAAGCAAGCATGTAGACACCAAAATGTGACGTATGCTTTCTGGCTGAATAAGTGACATTTTGTGTTCACTGATTAATTTGCCTTGGCTCCAACAGTTGAATGTGGCTTCTAATCACCACTGAGGTTACCTGACTGCAATTAAAGGGGAGGTAGGCAGTATATTTGTGCCATCATTGGGCAAACATTCCATAATAACCTTTCAGCATATTGTAATTCAAGTGTTCTGAGAGATAACTCGACTTCTGCACCTCCTCATGGCTCTGTTTTCGGGCTTTAACAAATCTAGCCTGTGACGGGAGACTTTGGCCAATCACAGGTCATTTCACAGAAAGCGTTCCTATTGAGTGTTCCTATTGGCTGCGCTCCGGCTGGTGGGCGGTGCTTGGTATTTCCTCAACTGGTCTCAACATGGCTACCAGGTCACAAACTTTCTAATTTTACAGCTAAACAGTGCACTACAAGATGTTTCTGAAAACATTTGAGGAGATAAATAGGCATTACAGTAACAGAATATTGATTCATATTTGATTGGCGCTGCCAAGTTTGACCGTTTAATCGGAGTTCATGAGTGATTGACAGCTGCTCAGAGACGGCAGGCTCCAGCTTGGCTCTGATTGGTTAATTTCCCCCAGTGTGTGAAATCTTGCAGATGCCATTAGGACACTGGAGGCACATTATTTTTTTCAGATTACCTGCATTACTGTCAGGATATAGTGATCGTTTTATAAAAATAACTTTTTTGTAATCATATTTTCTCCATTTCTACCTACTGCAGCTTTAAAAGACGATTAAACAACAGATTAGAGCATTACATTAGCACCATACCAAAATATATATGATGATATCACAGTTGAAGTCAGTTACTCCTGCAGGGTTCTTCTGAGCCACATCGTGTCCTGAACCCTGTCAGAGCGGTTCTGCAGCCCACCCTGGGGTCACAGTCAGCGGGTTGAGAAATAATGATGTAGCCCAGAATAGTGACTCAGTCGGGCTTATTACAGTTTGCAATCTGGTGTGTAACTTATTAGCTGTCTCGCGGAGAGCCATTACAGCGCGGTGTCCAGCAGATTATGGCTGGTTGTTGTGCTTCAGAGACGACCTAATAGTGGGATGACTCACACACTTACAGATTGACACTGAAGACACACTAGCGTATAGCGCACACAGAAGAAAAAAACTCCACTGTAACATTCTCCCCTCGCTAAGCACTTAAAACCCTGCAAAAACCAGAACCAGCTTGAAGCAGAGTGTGTGCATGCATGCATGTGTGCAGTATGTCATGCACGTTAGTTGGATAAAGCTAAACATTTCAAGCATGACAATAAAGGTCTAATCTTCTGTTGTGTATGCAGGCTGAGGAAGGCGTTTCACACGCTTCCACAGGTCTTGCATGACAGGCTATTGTTAGTGCAGCCGTCTATTTAACTACGTCTCCAGGCTGGATTTAGACACATCAACATAAGCATTGAATTAACTTTTTGAGTGAAATATATGCTGTAGTCAGCTTTGTTGTTTGTGCTAAGCGAAAGAACGAGCGAGAGCCGTCGCACATGTGAGTACATCCCAGTATGAAACACACAGGCATCGTAGCTTCAGAGAGAGGGGATAACTGGATTTTGAGTTTTTGTCAGAGTTGCAGTGTTGATACTTGATCGTGGACAAATACAGTTTGTACATTAAAGTAACCAAACAAGTGTTGAAGATAATGTATGCACATTCAGAGTAACCACTCAGCTTGGTCTTATGAATGCGTTACTTTATTGACCCCAGCTCCTGAAAAGGTCAGAGGTCAGATTCAGCGACAGAACAGCAGATAGGAGTTCGGTGTCTTGCTCCAGGACGTTTCAGCTGAGTGCGAGCTGAAACAGGTTGTTTTGGTAAAAAGCGCCGTCTCTCTGCCCACTCGACTTCCCGGCAGCTCACATTCCCAAATGCTAAAACAGAGGGAAGCCTGAGTGCTGGAGGTAGATGCAGAAAAAAGATTCACTGCCAACTTTTCCACATATATGTGTAGCTATTAGATGTGTTAGAAAATATTGAATATTGCATTATTATTTTTTGTGATACTGTATAGATTCTCAAAAACACTATATACATTTTTTAGCAATAGTTTAAATGCAAAGATTAATTCAGGCAATAGAGAGGCGAAGTCCCTCCCCTTCCAGTGGACCCCAAGGGACCTTATTTTGGGAAAAAAATGTACGGTAGCTAACGGCGAGAGACATTGTGCCATGAGTCACACATATGATATACTGTCAATTTAAAACAGAATTTTGCAAGTCAAGGAAGTGTCAGTTTGTCATAGTATCATTAAGTTTTGTGTGAAACCGCTTAGTGAACTACATCTCTCGTTTCGCACAATAAACGTCACCAACACTAGCTAGCTAGCTAACTTAGCTTTGTTCCACGCACAAATGAAACGTTATCTTACCTGATGTGTTTTATCAAGCGACTCCTGGTTATTTTATCAACCAGTAAGCGAAAGAACGATCGAGAGCCGTCGCACATGTGAGTACATCCCAGTATGAAACACACAGGCATCGTAGCTTCAGAGAGAGAGACGTCTCTACACAGATTTTGAATATTAGTGCTTGCATGAAGGTGCCATGTTTTGACGGTTGTGACGTCACGTGTTGTGTAGTGACGGAAGTCTAGCTTCAGAGCTAGTTACGTAGTATATAAAGTGAGAAAAAATCACTGATGGTGGGCGGGTGGGTCAAACAATCAGGACTTTTAAAGCAGGAGACCAGTATTGGAGTCTGGTGTTTTGTATTGCAACGCTTTGTAGTGAAGGTTGTCACGTGTTTTACTTAGTTTACTTTACTTATTTTAAGCCCAACCATGACTTTTTCCCTTAACCCAACTAAGTGGTTTTGTTGCCTAATCCTAAGTGAGTGGCTTTGTTGCCCCCTGTTGGTACTGCATGTTAATACAGGCGTCAAATATTCACGTCTCCGTGAGGCAAAACGTGGCCCTAACACACTATCCTCTGGTGGACAGGCGGGTGTATTACACACACTTTTCTCCCTGTACATAGAGTGGAAAGGACCCAGTCCTTTTTTATAAATTCAAGGTAGATGCTGCAGGCTGTAAGCAATCTACATATAAAGAGCCCTGGATGACAAGTCCATATAAGACTTAAGCAGAATAAATTACATTTTTCATATCAATTATAACTCCCCACTCGTGAACAGTGGAGATGCTTGGCATCACATCGTCTGAACCCCATGCAGAGCTCGTCTAATCAGGAGCAGGATTTATTTCAGCACAACAAAGCTATCCCCTCGGGTAAACCAAACCCACTTCCTCCTCCCTTTTTTATTTTTTTTTTGCTTTTACGCCTGGTGACTTTGATTTGTTTGGCTTTGCAAATTTCCCAAAGAAATATAATGAGGCGTACTCCGAAAACAAAGGTAAAAAAGCATTACAGATGGTGAGTCACACTCTTCTGGGCTGGCTCTTTCGCCATCCTGGTGGGGTTGACATGATTAGTTTTAAATTGAACGGATGAAACTCTTTCTCATGGGCACACTGGCACTCATATCCGGAGAAATTTAACATGATTAACATGAGGCCTGTGACAATGACAAGCACTTAATATGACTGACACTGAAACCAGTAACTTGCACCATTAGACAGCGAATTGTCTTTATTCCAGAGACATTTTACTGTGGCCGTCAGCTCACCTGACGAGTCCACTGTACTCCCCGTAGACAGCAGGGCCACAAAATGTGGGCAACACGGTTCACTTGAAATTCCGATCACTAATGTTGAACTTCTAGAAATGACCTTTACCGCCGCATCCCATATGAACACAGCAGCTGAGCTCAGAGCATCAGCAGCGCAGCTCTGAGCAAAGAGTGCTCGCTGCCTGAATGGAGGAAACTGACGAAAGAGTCAGCCGAGAGGGAGAAACGCGTAGAGGGGTTACAGAAAGGTCACCTGGTGTATCTGTTTTCTGCAGTGAACTCAGTCAGCCATCTGCCTGTCCCTTTTATGCAGTCAGCCTTCACTCCATATCTTAAAACTTGATAGTGTTTTTTTTGCTTTTGAGTTGTTTTGTCACATCACATTTGGAAAGGTGGTGTGATTCAAGACTGTCTTGAAATGTTGCCTCACTCATTTCAATATCTAGTTCCTCCTGTTCACTGAAGACATTCAACATGTCAAGCAGAGAAAGCAATCTGCAACCTCACTGCTGGATGCCGCCAGATCCTACACACTGCACCTTTAATATGTTTTCAATGCCAAAGAATATTACTCTGATCACATCACTTGTTCATTCTGGCTAAAATGATCAGATGCTTAGGAAATGTAAGCAATCAGTATTTGGCCGTCACAATGTTGTTTTTTTGCAACCAGAAGTGACACGGGAGGGTGGAGCTAAGTACAACCGAACACTGAATAAGACATTTTTAGGCAGCCAAAAAGGTTATAATTAACCTCCATGAACTGAAAACACACTGTAAAAGGGTTAAAGTTCTAAGACGAAAACACGCACAACTCCCAGACCGGACAACACCGTGGTAGCGACCTGTCAATCACAAGGTAGCCACGTCCTAAAGCATCCCCTGCTTTATGGTCTATTTGACTCTAAATGGGACCATAATTCACTAAATGAACATCATGCTGTATTGAAGAAGACTTGAAACTAGCGATTGAGACCATAAACTAATGTTTACAATGTTTACTGAGGTAATAATCAAGTGAGAACTAGGCTCATTTTCTCATAGACTTCTATACAATCAGACTTATTTTTGCAACCAGAGGAGTCGCCCACTGCTGGCTATTAGACAGAATGCAAGTTTAAGGCACTTCAGCATTGGCTTCACTTCTCAGATCCGGAGGTAGTCCTCTGCTTTGGATTTACTAAATTTGCAAAATTTGCAAACAGATTTCTGAATAAATGTGAAGCTTGTAGAGGAGCTGCAGTACGACAAACATAACAAACACTGGGGTTGAGTGTGACAGCCTGTCAACTAAGCAAACACGCCACCAAACAAACCCCTCTGTGAACCTTAATATCTTAGCTACAAAGTCTAAATGCTTGTGTTAAAAATGTATATTAACTTTGAATCTGTAGAGATCATTTGTAGGATTTGAAAGGATAATTTACTTGAGTACAGTTGGAGTTATCTCATAGCCAGCATTTAGTGAGCATTTACAGCAACGTCCAGGAAACAATGAATGGTGTATGGAGGTATATTGATGTTTCAAAATATGATATTCGAGAGGGAATCTTTGCCTCTTCACATGCATTGATTTCTGGCTCCTGCAGCCATAAATGAAGCTTCAAAGAGCAACACAATTATTTACAGCTTCTAGTGGTTCTTCAGTCGGTGATGATTATACATACTGCCCGCATTTTTCTCCACAAAGCGCCTCTGAAGAGCCATTTATGCTTTAGAGAGTGTTTTTCTCGTCATTACCAATGCAGACCTTTTTCATGATGTTTGCTAACGCTACGCCACAAACGTAGTCCTGTTAACCATGTAGACCACCCTGTTCTGGCACCGCTGATCCCCCTGATATCCTATTTGCTCTTGCAGCCGTGTCATACAGCCTGCGGGGGATTTTTGGATTTAACAAGTCACTTGCTGTTTGTGTGTCTTTGCAGCCCCACCTGACAAGCAGGATGTGGGATTTAACACCCAAGGGCTGCTGATCTGGTCACGAAAACTTGTCAGAGAAAAAGCCAAAAGTCAATATCAGTGTTGAGTAAGAAAGGTAAAGAGGGAGAGGAAGAGAATAGAGCAGGACACAGGCAGGAGGAGCCTCTTATTCTTTCTCAGTCTGGAGATTGGGGCTTATTACTGCCTCACAGCCTGAAGCTCTGTCTCTTCTATAGAGACAGAAAGTGGCAAAGAGAGAGTGTCAGACAATGATTAATTCTGAGGTAACGCAGAAGCTGATAAGGATGATATCTGGTCTTGCTAAAGCACCACAACCTGCATTGTGTTCTTTCTGAGGTCCCTGTGCCTTTTCTGAGAGGCCGGCACTTTCTTTTCCTCTCTTTTACCACAGTCTGAAAGGCACACTTGCAGTTATTTCTCTGCAAAACCAATACATTAACTTTTTCTATTGCTGCTGCCATATGTTTTTTGTCACGTTTTAATTGCTTTAATGGCGTCCTTGTTGTTGCTCACATTGCTGTTTCCTTTGTCTTTGTCTGTCTGGCTTATGCCTGTTGTTAAGAGTTTTATTGTGCCTTTTTTCTTCTACAAATTGCCAGACTTTTCTCCCCTTTTCTCAATTGTTGTGATTTATTTATCTTTTCACCCAGTTCCCTGCATAATGTTTAAATCAAAGGACCCTGCACCAGCATGTTTTATCCCAATTACTACCAATCTTAAATGGCTTACTTCACAGCTATCCATTTAGCTTTTTAGATGTATTTCTTACTGCCATTCTAGAGAGCCATTGGTTTCCATTTATTTTAATACGGCACGACAATAAAACCAGCTATTAGCAGTTTCTGAAAGGATAACTTTGGTGATATTGAATATTGTTCTTTTTCTCAACAAATCCCATAAAAAGACTAAAACCAACAATGAATTGATCCACCTACAACTGTTGTGTATGGATCCAAAGCCTGATATAACTTATTCTTTTGTGCCTATTTAATAGCCTGACAACAGTGCAATCGACTATCACATTACACATAGTCATCTGATCCATTGTTAACACGAAATTATTGATCGGCTAAAATGTGCAAACACACTGGTATCGTCCTTGAATGAACCTGTGGGCCAGTTTAAGGACGTGATTGTTGAAATCAACCCTACCAGACTGATGATGTCGGGATATTACCTTTCTAGTTCCAACTGCTTACAGTCATCATTAATTAGATCTTTTCTTTCTTAATTAGTTCCAGCTTGTCTGAGTAAAATCCATTTAATTGTGAGCTGTCTGGATCGTAAGCTTTTGACTGGCAAAGTGTCAACCCTGCCTCGTTTCTAAGGGGCATCGCTTATGAGCCTTTTACATTACAGTGAATGGCAGTTCATAACCTTATCTTTCCAGGCTACTGTGCTGTATAAATCCTCTTTGGGAAACACCCCTCCAGAGCATCCTGAGATTTATCACGTCTTGTCATAAAAAAAATAAATAAAAGAGAAAAAAGGATGCGTATCCTGTTCACCTGGAGTGTCTGCAAGATGACTGGGGTTAGAGCGTGTGATGCTGATGCTGATGCATGGCTGGCAGACAGGCTGACACCCCTGGTCTCTTCAGTATCTTTCCCCAACCACATAGAAACAAGAAATATAGATGAACGAATCGCTGCCGCATCCAAGCGTCGTGAAAACACTTTGGGCAAAGGCGATCCCCTCGGTGGCTCTATTTCATGCTACATAGACATCTGTCTGAGGACGCGGCTGTTTGAGTGCAGGCAGATAGGTCGGCGGGATGATAGCAGAGATTTTACTGAAGAGGAGCGTCAGTTTGAGGCAGCACTCAGAGTAACAGCAGGTAGAGAGGTTTGTTCCAAAATAGGGCATGCACCATTTGGGAAATAAAGTGACACCCAATTTTACAAAATGATTGACAGCAGAAACTCTTCACCTTCTACTTTTACAGGGTAGCAGCTGACAAAACGGATAACTCTTTTAAAAAACGTTCTTCTCATTAATTGTGGAACACTTTCTAAAAATAAATAGATGTCAGTAGCTCAATACTTCATGTGCAAATGATTTAACTTTAGAGCATGTGGCGTTCAGCGCTCACAGATGTTATCTTTTCTGTCCGTCCCGCCCTCCATTGTAATCTTTTTTAAATACTCAGCAACTTGCAGAGGAGGAGGCATGCTGAGTGGGGACTGATTGTCGTACTGGAACTGCTTGTGTAATTTGTAACTGTGACAGCAAACCTACCTGGAGCGCAGAGCTGGGACAGAGAGCAGGAAGGAGAGCTCAGACTGATCACTTGAATTTGTCTCAGAGCTCAGTTAGAGGCCTTCCCCTGCTGCCGGTACAGACAGAGACGGAGAGGCTGCAGGGCTGCATACAGCCATCATTTACATGCCGGTTTGTAGTTGGAAACTCTGTCTCTTTCAGTCGGCATCCCCATTGGCAGGGCAACATCATTAGTCAGGTCCTTCCAAAACTCTTACAAATCAATGTTGAAATATAAATTAACTTTATGATGTGACAACGCTACGGTTTGGTTTGGTTAGGCACAACAATAACTTGGTTAGGCTTAGGGAAAGATCATGATTTGGGTTGAATAAGTGCTTCGTTAAGGTTAGTGAAACATCATGGTTTGGGTCAAAATTACCACATTGTTAAGATTAGGAGAGCTTTGTTGTCACGGTTACAATAATGAACATTTGGTTAAGGTCAGGGAGCGATTGTGGTCACGCTTTATAAAAAAAACTGTTGTTGCAAACAGGAAACTAACAGCTGTGTTAAAGTCTGATGTTTTGTTTACCCATTTATCATTCATCAGTATTTTTGATGTATTTATTTGAACATGTGGGGTAATATTTCTGAACTATAAATCCTGGCTTAGGATGCTTGTCCTTTTTTTAGACTGGGTTCAAAGCTCAGACATAAAAAGATTAAAATAGTTTCAAAAAAGTTCTTGAAAAATGCTTGCTATGTCAAAAATTCACTAATAAAATATTACGTATTGAGTAAATATCTAAAGGTTACTTTAACAATTACATATTGTCTTCATAAGACCAGACTCTGCTCCTTGCAGTGAGCAGTAATCTTCCCGTATGTGTTGTTTCCATGTGTCCATTCATGCATCCATTAAGAAATCTTTGCAGCCAATCAAAATGAAGCAGTGGCTGAAAATGAATATTTTAACTCGACCTAGAAAGAAGCAGCTTCTGGCTGAATGTAGCTGACGCGTCTCAAAGGCATGTGAGATGTCACCTTCCTTCCTCTGACAGCCTCATCTTAAAGTGTGATGGCTGGCAGATGGCGCTTTACCGTACCTGAGCGCTGCACATTATTGGCATTTAGCTGACTATTTCCTTCAGTGTTAGAGTAGCAAAAGTAAGGAAGCTTCAGTTCCTGGACTGACAGCACCTCAAACAACCCCAACAACAAACTCACAACCCGTATGCACCCTGAGACAGCTTTTGGTTGCTGTAATCTTGCTTCAAGTCCATAGACCGTAAAGTGACGCATCCCAGATGCAACTCCAGTGCAAGACCGCAAAACAACATTCATTAATCCATGCAAAAATACACTGCAGTGCTCTATGTGACGAGCAGTCCATTCCCTCCCGGCTTGTATTCACTTTTCTTTTTAAACTTGACATTACAAGCTTGTTATTCAACTAATAACTGGCTGGTTCGGTTCATAATTTAAAAAGCCTTCAAACCAATTTCTCTGCAGCGTAATATGAAGAAAATGAGATCGAAATTTTAGAAGGTAAGCAACTGTAAAAAGGAGACAAGCCGTCTGCAGGCAGCTGTACGGGACTCCTCGGGCCCATGACAAAACTTTTGTGTCTTGAAAATTGAAAGTTCTGAAGAAAGAAACATGAAAAATGAGCGATAGGGAGAGAAGGTAGCCGGGAAGTGAATCGATTGTATTTAACTTTCAGCACATTGAGTCTGTTTATAATGCAAGTCCCTCGCTGAACAAGTGTGATCCGAGCAAAGCTGCCAAAGGGTGCACTGGCTTTAAAGAGTCTGTCTCTTTAAGCTTTTTAATATGCTGGTCAAATAATAGCTTCCTCGTAGACTTTCTGCCTCCTGATGAATTTCAAAAATGGACCATTCACTCCACAACAGCAGGGCTCTGTTGGTGTGTGTTCATGTGTACTCATGTATGAATGTGTGTAGCTGCGTGTGGCCAATGCCAGGGGGGGGGCAGGCAGCACATTAAGACAGTGACTGGCAGATCTCATTTGGTGTTTAATTTCACACGGGTGAGCTCTCATCTGTGAGGGGCCATTAGCCTCGAGGCTAGCTAGCTCGTAGTTCCTTGTCAAGTGATGTTTTTACACTGACAGGACCTGGTTTTGTGTATGGTTATCAGAGGGCTACATCCACGTCTGAGAAGTGAAGCCAATGCAGAAGTGCTTTAAACTTGCATTATTTCTAAAAGCCAGCAGGGGGCGACTCCTCTGGTTGCAAAGAGAAGTCTGATTGTATAGAAGTCTATGAGAAAATGAGCCTACTTCTCACTTCATTTATTACCTCAGTAAACATTGTAAACATGAGTTTATGGTCTCAATCACTAGTTTCAAGTCTTCTTCAATACAGCATGATGTTCATTTAGTAGATTATGGTCCCATTTAGAGTCAAATAGTCAATTAATGCAGCTTTAAGTGTGTGAATGCAGGACTTAAATTTAGTTAAATTTTAGTGTTTTTAAATTGTGGTATTGCTACTTTTACTTAAGACAAGGATCTGAATGCTACTGTTGGTTAGTATGAAAAAAATCTTGTTTCTTTTTACTGTTCCTGAAAAAAATTATTGAAAAATTGAAAAAGTCAATAGACAAGTCAAAACAAGATTATTTTGTCGTTGACAATTACCTTTTATTGAAAAATTGTGAAAATGAATGTAAGATTACTTTTGATAAAATGTCTCAAAAGATGTGTTTATATAAAAAGCAAAAATAGATATGTAAAGCAGATAACTCTTTTTCAGCTATAGCACAGGACAAGGGCATTTACAGGTCAAGGTGATTTTAATATTCAATAATCCAGTGAAGAGCTGCTGCAGACATTTAACACCATAAACACCTGCAATGTTTGACATGCATCACGTGTTTTCGTGCCCTTGTTTCAGTTCAATTGCAAACTTTATGGGCCCCTGAGGGAAATTTGTTTTCAGACTGGTTCTGCAGTAAAACACACAATAAAGTCACATAATAAAGTATAAGACCACAGTAAAAACTCTAAACACATTAACACACACCACATAACAAACAGCCGTGTCACACAGTGAAACCATTAAAGCCTGCATCAGCTGAGAAGACCACCTAGAGAAGTCTGATGGAGTCCAATAAATATTTCTCATCAGTGCAAAATGCCAAGTTTTTCTGGAGGACGTTAGACACTACAGGGGGTGGACACAATAACAGAAACACCAGTGCAATGCAATACAAGTACAATAACCCTGCAATAAATACTACTTATGCAAAGCTGATAGTATTATTTTTTTGTTGTCAGGGTTTTGTGACAGAACGTTCTGCTAATTCAACACTTTGCTATTAAATGTGTCTTCGGTTTGTTTTCTTGGTGTATTAGATTGCATTTCAATGTATGGTCATCCTATTTTCTTTTTTATTAGTTTAATATTTATTAAGTTTTTGTTTGTGCAAACAACCAAAAGTACTGTGTATGTTCACTTATAGATATAAAGTTAACACAACAAAGAAAATAAACAAAAAACAGACAGAACAGTCATGGTTACAAGTGTCTGTAATTTCTACAGCAGTTAGTCCATAAGCATTTCCCACTGTGTCATAAATCATCCATTTCTTCCTTTTACTCCCAAAAACATTTTCTCTCACTCTAAGCTAGAAAGTCATTTATTTCCATAAAATAAATCTGTCTTATAATTTCTAACCATTGTGCTATCGAAGGGGGTTCACTCTTATACCAGTTTCTGGTTCTTACTTGTGATCAATAATATCTTGGTTAAATATCTACTGTTATAAGTGGCATAATACTTAATGTTAAAATATCTTTAATTGTAACATGTACATTTTCCCAAAATGAGTGTAATTTATGATATTCCCAAAAGATGTGCGCATGCTTTTCCTCTCTATTCCCACATATTCGCCAGCATGATTGCTGTGAACCAGTTTGCTTACTCTTTGTATAAAGAAGCGGGTTTGATTTTTCCACCCAAACTCCGTCCATGTCCTTGAGCTGTTGTCCTTTGTTGTGCTTCACACATGCTGAGCCATTCCTCCGTTGTAATTTCAATATTCAGTTCCCCCTTCCATTCAGCCTTAAAGTACAGTACATAGTAGAAGAGGCTTTACAGCCTCTCAGATTTTGGTATAGCACTGAGATTACCTTGAATCTCGTCCCGCCGTTTGTGGTCGCCCTATTATTAGAGTATTAATATGATTTAGTGATCTTTTTCCAGTTGAAATGAATGGCTGTCTGATTCATTCACTCTTGAGTTTAGGTCATCCAATGCAGTACCATTTCAAACACATTTTAACATTTCATTATTAACTGACTGCTTGCCATTTTTTATATATATATAATTTACCAAAGGAACTAGTCATTATCTGAAAAAAAGGTGCAGCTACTTCGGGTGCTTTTTTTCTCTCTAGCGTCGCACACAGTACACCCGAGATGCTTTGTATATTTTTTCCTGGAGATGTGTGTGTATCATAGCAGTGAAATTGATCTTCTGAGTTTACACACACTCCACCATTTGCGACTTCAGACGGCTGTGTCTTTGTTGACATCAAAAGATTTCCTGTGTCCTTTGTAATACAGATAATTATTCCCATCAGCGTGGGCTTTGATGTTCATATAGCAGTATTATGCTGTGTGTTCATGTGTGTGTGTGTGATCAGTTTATGTGTGTGTACAATATATGTTTCCATTGGGTGTAACTGTGTGTCTGCATGAACAACATGTCAGGTATAACTTTCACATGTCCTTTATGCACTCTTAAAATTACAACTACATAGGCTTTAAGTAGAGGGTTTGGGAAATGACACAATATCAGTTAGATGCTATTAACACAGAGTTATTGGAATCATATTTTAACCTTCTTTAGGCAAAGACATCTTCTCTGTCTCACTTATCCTGCAGACATTTCGGCAACAAATTCTGTATAATACAGTGAATGTAAAGACACACATTCCTAAACACATAATGAGTTTAGTGAACGTGATTTCAGCTCATCTGTCTTTATCTTCTCTGTAGACAACACAATGATGTGCGTTTCAGAAGTTAAAAAAAAAAGTAATTAAAATGCTTTTGAATACAAATAAGGAGATTGAAATAACACAAATAAGGAGAGAAGATTCACAGTTAAAGTTACATAATAGTACACAACATTGACAAGGTTCATTTAATTATACTGATAGCAGAACATAAAGTGGATTATGTCTCAGTTTTATAGTGCACAGATACAGTATAGACCAGTAAATTGTTCCATTCCCCTTATGAATATGAAAAGGACTAATAGAGCTGTGCAAATTGTTTTATTTTTGGAAACTGCAGCGGGTACAACAAAGTGAGTCTAAGGACTTTATGTACTTTGTGTTTTCACTGTTCCACTCAGGTAGACACTCATGGGCAGCCTGGCGGTTTG
>CAKAKQ010039927.1:0-16940 GCA_916700675.1 Helicolenus avius
GGGTGAGATGGAATGGGTAGAGGGGGAAGGGCTAAGGGATTGAGACAAGGAAAATGAAGTAAGGCAGAATGAAGAAAGATGTTACAGTCAATAAGTAACCTAATACAGCAGTGGTGGGCAGACCAGGCATTCCTCTTCTCAGTCCCATGTGGTTAGCACAGCGAGCCATTTTTCAAGTTAAAAGAAGGATTTGGGTTAGATGCGGAGGCCCTTGAGAGTCAATGTGGCATTTGCACTACGCATTGGGAGTATGTGGAAAAAAAAGAAAAAGGCATACTGTAGAGCAAATAATAATTTCTCAGTGTTATAGATGGATAGAAGATGGACAGAAAGGGCTGTAATCATATTAACTGACACATTGTATTGAATGTAAAAATATAACGTATTTATTTTTATTTACGTCTTCACTCTCCATGACAACTGAGAAAACTTAATTTGCTGATAAAGGATGTGGCTGAACAGCCCGTTCTCTCGGGAAGGCGTATGAATACCACCACATTACGCAGACTATATATATATATATATGTACTGCGATTTTGGCATGTCATTTGTATGCCACGCAAACGTCCGCACTTAGGTTCAGCCCTTTACCAACCACTTAGTTAGTGTAGGAAAACGTCAAGGTTGGGCTTACAAAAAGTAAGTACGCTAAGTACATAATTGTACGGAAACAACATAACACGACTACAGTATACACGTCACAAACGTCAATAAAAAATATGTTACTAACGTAACTTATGGTCCCAAACACAGGTCCCCTGGTTAAAAGTCCAGTGTTTGTTAGACCCATCACCTACCCACCTGCCAACCAGAAGTGGTGTTTCTTGCTTTTTAGACTACGTCAGTAACTCTTACCGTAGCTTTTATAAGCAGATGCGTTTACATTGCAGTCAGTACAGGATACATGGCGTACAAATGACTCGCGAAAAATCAAGAAAGGTGTACTTATTGCACGCTAAATGCCTTATGCATTATCATGGCATTGATATTCCTTTTCTTGCAAACAGGCTGGGCTGAAAACAAGTAAGTGGATCTTGAGTTTTTGTTGTTTGTTTTTCATCAAATTACTATTTCTGAGGTAAAAAAAAATAACCTTGAAGCTCAATATGTCTCATGATATGAGGATTTGTTCAGAATTCATTATCTGTTGATAGGGTAGTTTTAAATATTGTCAAAGAGATTAATTGGCACCCAAAATATCTTTATTTCTGTGTGCATCTACATTAAAATGTGTTATAAACCATTTATAATGTGTTTATAAACTGCTTATGAATGCCAAATTGGGGATTAAAGTAACGTGTAAGAAGGACAAAATGAGAACAGAAAAAATCAAAAAGAAAACATTCTCAAAATTGTTCTGTTTTTTGTCCCAGTTTGGTAGAAGACAGTGAGAGAATATCAAACAACAATATAAACACCTTCATTGAGAAGAATACGGGCACAAGACACCATTTTAATCACTTAGACCTAGATACTGAGGAGCTCAACCAAAATAGCTCTGTGTCCCGCCCCGCTTATTCCCTCACGTCTGAGTGGGTGCACCGTCGCTGAATAACCTCCTCCACACTCTGATGGTGGCCAGCTTCTACTACAGATGGAGGGAAATTGGATGGATAGAAAAAGAAATAGAAATAGGACAAGCTAGGCCTGCAGCAAATAAAACAGAAGTGGGAATCAATTTTATCATCCAATTATCATTTTGGCCTGACCCCTGTGCACTCAATATTACTAGTTTCAATAATAGATTTAAAAGTGCTTTCCCTACATCCTAATTAGAATTACTGCATAGAAATAGAGATGACCATTTTATTAACTCACTATACATTAAGTTGTGTTTGGTATATAGGTTTTACCTTAGTGAAAGCAGACATACACGTACCCACATATATTCATATTAAAACATTAAATTAACCTAAACAAAATATTTATTTCCACAGAATGCACATATTCTATTTCTTCAAAATAAAAAAACAGACTCAACATGAAGCCCGCCAGTGAATAAGCATGATTAATCATATCACGCTGAGAAATTTTCCAGCTGTCATTTGCCAGGAACCATCACAAGTACGAGAACTGTTCCCTCAGATGGAATGCTTACTTTTGTTGTGGAAAACATATCTTGTCTAGTGCCAAAAGAGTTATGCTGATAGGATCCTCACACAGCGATCTGCATAACTTATTTACTAGATTAAATGCTACCTAACATCATGGAGCATCACCAGCTAAATGTCTGAATTCTGACTTATTTTAATAGCAAGATGCGAGAAGTAGTTAAGGGGAAATGTAGTGTAGCATTCATCAAACTGTCAGAGAATCAAACTATAAAAAAAAAAAAAAGAATCCTTTGGAGAAGTGCTGGCACAGCGTAACAGGTCCTACAGGAATTAATTGTACAGATATAACGAATGCAGTGGGTGGCATTGGTGGGCATATGTTATGTGAAATGATAACACATTTTTCAAATTTACGTCAAATCAGTGGCAATACACATATCTTGCTGTTATAGATCTTATAAAACTCAGATCAGTGCAGCTGCAGTTTGGGCTATCATCTCAACACCTACCTCAATTTTAATGAGTTGGCAACAACAGCCCTTAAAATAGCTAAAAAAACTATATGATATTGTGGTGCTTATTTTTATAGAAATACAGTCACTGGATCACACTTTTACTATATGTATAAACATTTTAATAATTTATTCAATATTTATATATGCATTAAAATGTCAAGAGCAACATCCACAATAGGTTTCTCCTGGCCAACTCTTGGACTATTCTTATTATTTCTAGATGTCTTTTGGTGAGCGATAGCATGTGGAGGATGCATGCTTAAAATGCTGGTATGCAGTACTGGCATTCTACGGCCGACTGTTAGCTGCTCCTTCAGTGACTCTGGAATTTCACATTGTTAATGATGCATTTGCACAATAGTTTCTCACTGTATTCTGCCTGCTTGGCAGTGACTTGTTGCCAGACAGCAGCTCATTGCTGAGTTATTTGTTGGGGACAGTGCATCCTGAAACAATAGATGGACCTTCACAGTTAACGTTCAGTTGATGGAAATGTGTTTTTTTCGATCAGTGTGACACGCTGACTGATTTTATTATACCCTCAAATTTCCAGATATGTCATAGACTTTTCTTGTGAGTCATTAATCAGAAACAAACTCCAATCACACAGATAATTCTTGTTGAACACCAATGATTTTGACAGTGTGATGGTACGTGTCCACAGGGGCGTTTTTTAATCGCGAGAGATCGCCTTGCTTCCCAGCATTGGACGCTTGATGGGCTGCCACAAGACACAAGGCACTCGGCACCTGATTAGACGAATGCTTTCCCTCGTGGGCTGCTGCTCCCAGAATTCAAACCGGAAATAAAATGGTGGCTTGTTTGGAAACTTTCTTCACTTTTATCATGAAAATAGTTCACCAAAATAGACAAAGAATGGGAAGCGTGGAAAGGACAGAGCCTGTGGACATGTACCATGAGAGGTAGCCATACCAAATAATCGCCCCACTTGAAATCAGGGGACATTCGGGCACCACAGGCATAGAAACCATTGTCTGATGTACTATATGTAATAGCATTTCACTTCCCTGTTGCACAATGTGCAGACACCAGGCGTGTTTATTGAATAGAAGGGGTTGCTGACCTTTAGCCCACATGAACTACTTGTGAGCCGTGTAGGCCTGTTTATGTGGCCTGTGTATGCTTCCGTCACCCCCGGACACTCCAGTGGCAGCCAACAATGACCTCTGACAGCATGTCAGATTCCTGAGCTGCTCTCAGGATAATGGAACAAATTATGCAAGGAGCCGAACAAATAGAATGAACACACAAGCTCCCTCTTTCTCTCCTTCTCTTGTGAAGCAGACATAATTCCAGTTCATACCGCTGAGAAAAATAGACTTTCCATGTTCAAATCTATAATTCTCACACATAGCCTAAATTGGAGAATAGGCACTTTGATTTAATAAACATGGGGGCCTTTTGTGCATTGATCTCAATTCCTCAAGGATGTAATCCCTCTACCCTCAGACCACTGAGACAAGCAAATCAAAGCATACTCGCAGTGCAGTCACAACAGAAATGAGACCCCTCACCAACTTTATTAGCATCACCCTCTTCATCAGAACAAGCAAAAGCCCCACCAGAACAACTCGTCTCATTCAAGGATCACAAAAGTTAATCTGGCAAGTCTTAACACACTATCCATATGTTCTGCCACAAAACCTTTCCTTTAAATAAAATGATGTGATCTCTGCTAGAGATGTTGGAAAAGTGAATCATTCTATGACCATGCATTTTAAGACAATAAAGGTGTATCCAAATACAAGGTACAGTGTATCAATTATTGTCCTTATATTCATTCACATTACTCACCCTTTTCCTGGCATGTATGATAAGTATAATGCTGCATTTCCACTGCATGGTATGGAATGGCTCTACTCAAATCGACTTGCTCTCTATTAGTTTTCTATTAGTAAAAGTTGTGGATAGTACCTGGTACCTGGTACTTTTTTTGTGCCACCTGAGCCAATATTAGAAGGTGGAACACATCCTGCACAAATCTGCCTTTTTTAAATAGCCATTTAAATAGCAGCCTGCAAAACTATGGCAGACACTACACCGTACAATTTACAAAGTGCAAACATTTCTCGATGCCGATGAAAGGATTCAGCGTGTATCGCGTTGAAGATGATGACACGGTAGTTTCATGCGGCTTCGCTATGGCGATCAGCTGAGGACACTGCCTACAGTGAGGGCGTACTATCTGCAGTGGAAAAATAAATAGAGTAGGCTACAGGACCTGGTACCAAAAGTGAGGTAAGTAGATCTGAGTTGAGTGGAGCCGAGCCATGCAGTGGAAATGTGGCATAAGTCTACAGCTATGCTAATGGGTCTGTGAGGCTACACTTAGACAGAGCAGTGCTTTGTGCTACATGCATACATCAGCATATTATGCTCACAATGACGATGACAATGGTAACTGATGTAAGAATGTATACCATTGTCACCATCTTAGTTTAGTGTGTTAGCGTGCAAACATTTGCTAATTAGAAGTAAACACAGGGGAGCAGGTATTTGGTCATAAACCAAAATATTGGACAAATTAAAATTTTAACCTGCTGATGGCGCTATATGAAAAGTTAAATGATCACCTATAGTTATTACAAGTAATCAATCTACAAAATTCCATGGAAATCTGTGTATGGTTTTTGATATATTTCACCAGTGGACCAACGTGGTGGACCGACCAACAGGTCGAAAGAAGATTGTTGACTAAGACCTGCAAGATGCCAATATAAAACACCATAACTACACAGCCAGAGGGCCTTTTGAAGCTGAATATAAGACTGTGGAGATAACAAAAGTACAATTAAATAAGTAGTAAAACTACATAATCTGAGGGGTAAATGCTTTAGAAATGCACAGCATCTCTCTCAAAGTAAAGGCTGCATGAATACGTTCCATTTCCTTTCAAACAGTTGTATTAATTAATTTAACGGAAAGGTAACATCTTACAGCCTACAAGCAGTTCTGGATAACATATACTGGTTAAAATAACCAAATAATCCAAATACCTGTCTTAAAATTGTTGATATATTGATTAACAGAATGGAACAGCTACACATCCTGCACACCCAGCAAACTTGTCAAAGGTCGGGTGATACGTAGTACTTTTGGGATAGCATTTTTACTTATCTATTTATTTGAATTCAATATGTTGGAGGCCCTTAAGTATAAGAGACCCTCACTAACTTCTTTTGCTTTAATGGGGTGGGATGGGTTACATCTGCTGCGTTGGATGGTGACATTTCCACCACTAAAATTGATGTAATTATTTTAAGTGTGCCAGGGGAGACACTGTGCATAGATGCAGGCCAGCACAATGTGGCTGGGGTTAGCAATAAAACTCAAAGTAATTGTAACAGTTTCCATAGAGACTGGTAGTAATCCATATGGGAACCTTGCAGAGATTAACGCTTTTGACCTCAGTACGGACCCTTGTAGGCAGTCAGGGCCAGCGAAAGTTTCATTTAGCTGGATAGATGACACTGGAAAGAAACTGATTCAACTAAAAGTGATGACTTAAAGTAATATGGTTCAACCAAAAACAATATACTGTAAATTGTATACAGTACTCACCTCCCTATGCTCTCTCTCTGTGGTCCCAGGTTCTTTTTTTAATTGAGTGCAAATAGGCTCCAACTGAGGTCAAACAAAAGACTGTAAAAAATTTGATAAATGTCCAAAAAACTCTTTGATAGTTCCTATGCTTCATTAACCAAGTGTCTTGTATATGTCCGTGGGCTCATGGAAATCCAAACAACTATTTTGGCACGCAAGCACACGATACATTGCTTCACGGGAGGATAATCTGAAAAATGCTTTGTAGCAATAGTTCGAAAGTAATTCAGTTTAGATTTCCATTTTTTTTTGTTTTTTACAAATAATTGCACTTAATACAATGAATAACACTTGTTCTTCTTATATTTAAACCCACCACTTCAGCCTTGTATTCTATTTGAATCATGAAGTTATAATGAATTCAGCTAAACAAATGTTCTAAATGGTAATTAGAGATAATCTGATTGATCATGTAGGGCAACAACACTCCATCAGTAAAACTAGCTTGCACCTGGGCTGGGCTAACATACATTACGAAGGCCGTCTGACCTACATGTTGATAAATTGCCCATGAGTGTGTGCGATTCTGCTTTTTTTTCCACTTGTGGGACAACAATGTTCCCCATCTCCTCTTGTATGTAGAAGTATATCCACCCCTCTCTCACTCCTCTTCTCACACTCACATGCACACGAGTATCCTTTACTGGAGGCTATCGTTATAGTCCAGAGTTTTCCAACTTGTCTTCTCTTACATATCTTATAAGTGCATATTTTCCTAATTTCTTTTTAAGACGTATGTACATGCACATAACATTTGGACACGGTTCTTTGGGTCATGACGTGTATGTGCTTATTCAAATAGTAACTTTGTGTGTGAATACCAGCGCACTCATCTGGCAGACATCTGGCACTTGAAAGACACAGAAGGTGGTCAGCTCAAAGAAAGCCAAAATGCAAAGAGACCTAGAAACAGAGAGAGAGACTGGTAGGAACAGCAAGTGCAGCATGCATCCATCACCTCAGACAAAGGGTAATCTCTAAGAAACTCTGACAAACCCTGAGGTTCAAAAAAATCCCCTCCTGAGTGACAAACACGCTCACGTATGCCTGTAAATGAACACAATCCTCCTCATTTTGTGACAGGGTTTATGATACTGCATTTACGTATTAGTCAAAGAAATGTAAACAAGATGTACACATTGGATGTCCTCCACAGATCATCTAAAAATATGCAATACCTGTAACTAAAGAAGAAATAGCGCTGTGGTATAGCAGCACATTGAAGTACAGTACTCAGAGGGGGATTACATAAGGGTGCCATGGCGCAGATGGCTGCAACGAGTAAGTGCCAATTGATATAAAAGTGTCACTCAATGGCTATGCCACCAAACCCATTTTGATTAAACCCAAGATACTGATGTCGGGCAGTGGCGGTGCTCGCTACCCAGTCTGATGTCTTGATGACAAGATCTTCAGTCCCCAGTATGAAACAATCACTCCCACGCAGGTTCTGTCTGGAGACTTGAGACAAGGCCTCATGAGGAAAAGAGAAATTGAAAATATGGTGTAAACTGTGACAGAGGGCGACAAATTGGAGTATGACAGTGAAACAAAAGAACATTGCAGTTTTTCAACCTCTACTGAGAGGCTGAGATACATTTCTGTCATCCCAATTAACACCTGGATTTGCACAATACTTTCCAGTTCACAGAAGAAACTAACTGTTGAGAAATTACGTCTCTGACGAGTGGTTCCCCTTTGTAAAGTTTTGAAAGATGTACTATACCTCTTGAAGCACTGTTGCAAAGAGACCTGGCCTCAGTTTGAAAAACGCATTTCAACCGAGACGTGTCTGAAACAAAAAACCTTGGAAGAATATTTTATTTCGCTCATTTTCTGTGTTCCTCAACTACAAGTATCTTATGTAACTGTGTTTTTTTTGTGCACAAATGCTTGGTTCTGGTGCAGTGATAAGAAATTAAAACATTGCCTCAGAGCACGAGGATGAGTAGGAAGTAGTCTTTGAAGTTTCTGTTTCAAGGAAGAGAACAATTGTGCATTATAGCCTACAATGAGCTCAATAAATATTTAGACAGTGATACATTTAAGCTCCACACTCCTATTTTAAATGTGGAACAATGAAAAAACAACAACCACTGGGCTAAGAGCACAGTTCTGCTGTGATTACGAAACCCATTAATCCATTTTAAGTTAACAGTTGAAGAACCACTGGCCTTATTGGCCTTTTGTGGCCTTGTGTGTAAAGTAATCATTTTTAATTTGTGGTCAACAATTCTGCTGACATTGATTTATATGTGTCTTCTTCTGTTGTCAGGTTTCATTTTTTCAGCCATGTTGCATTTCCTTACATGCAGCCGGCTACTGTACATGATTGAATTTAAAGAAATACTTTGAAATTTTGTGAATTACACTCGCTCATTCATTTTTATTGCCAGGAGTTGGTTTAATAAGGAGATCAATCCCGCTCTAACACTGTGTTTACAAAGGAGTTGTAGTGTGAGCAGCACATTAGCAGAGCAGCAGCATCTGGTTTTGTTGCAGACAAAACTTGAGTGTAAAAATGTGATTTTATTGGGAGTTATGTGCTGAAACGGTTTCTCTGTCGGGTTCAGTGACTACCTGCAGTCTTGTCATAATTGTGCGGTTGCCAGGCAACCAGCTGAGGCTTCAGGATATTACTGTTTAACCGTGTCCAGTTTTTATGCTAAGCTAAAGCTAATCACTTGCAGCTCTAGCCTCATATTTAACAGACGGGTTATCAGTCGCTTAAGCCCAAAGCCACTGGCGTTCCCCACTATTAATAAGTAGTTTCAGTTTGTTTGATATTTGCCATAGTCAGGACAACTAAATCAATAACAAAGAGCAGACCTTTGAAATAATGCTAACAATGCCGATGCATGTTTCAGGGACAGCTGCAGAGTGGAAATGTGGCAGAAAATGCTCACAAAATGAAGAAATGCAAAGAGGAAGATCAAATTGTATAACTGGATCGATGACTGATGTTTTTAAACCACCCTTCGCTTTATGTCTGGTTGTTTCTTGTATCTGCACCAGCCACTGCAATTATGGAATACATAACACATAAGTATTGTCACACACTATGATAAGTTTGAGCATTAGTGTAGAGCATTCAAAAATAAAAATAAAAATATGTAAATGTATTCATGTGATTGCTTATGCCTGTTTCAAGATATCCTAATCTGATAAATAGTAATACATGCTGTGGCATAAATACAACTTTATGGATTTGAAGAAGTTCAGTAATGGCCCATCACATCAGCTGCTTTCATTCACTTTAAAAGTAGCATACCCTTTTCTAATGGGCAGGAAGAAGAGTCTAGACCAGCGTCTTGTGAAAGAAATCTAAGCAAATAAGGCACAAAGATATAAAATCCAAAATGCTGCCAGGGACAGATGAGGTTCCCTTAAAAGCTAAATTTATCTTTGTCTCTTTTACCATGATTTCTGTTTAATTTGTGACAGTGATGTCCATGAGCCAACTTCTACAGTGATATATATGCATATTTTTTAGTTTTCTTTCTTTTTCTGTTGACTCTATTTTTGTTCCTGAGATTAAAATGTAATACTTCTTTTGGTTGTGCAGAGTGACACTGCTGCAAATGGTAAAAGAAAATAAAGATGCTTGTATTGAAGTAAGAAAAAGAGACTAAGGAGCATTACAGAGAAATGTAATACAAATACAGCTATTGAAATGGGCCATTCAGTATTTTAAGCAACTAACATAACCCAAATATTTTCTCCACGTTAAAATAAAGATACATTCAGTAGTGCTGTCTCCTTTATCGCTCTTTTACACTTAAAATACCAAACTGAGAGCATTAGATCACTTTTCCCTCGGTCAATTCCAGGCATTGACGGGAGATCAATAAGACATGCTGTTCTCCTTCCATGGATGGAGTGATGAATGGCAGAAGAACAGGCTCAGCAGTCGGGAAAAATGAGCTGGACGGGGAACCGGGGGTCAACCAGGTTAATGATGTTGGCCGTGATTATTTGCAGGTGTGAATGATCTGAGATTAATCATTTAGGAGCAAGGTTTAAATGACAGGAGGTGAGAAATGGCTATGATCAAAAACTGGTGGAAGCGTTCATGAGCTCCACAAAACCTTTACTGAGGTGGAACAACAAGGGAGGAAAATAATGCAGCTGCCCACTCTCCACTGTGTGTTTCGGGACAAATGCTGAAGACGTGCTGTGCAACTAATGTACTGTAGGAATTTGAGACTTTTGCTCATTGTGAATAATCAACCAAAATACTCATGACTTAATGATTGTACTGACAATTTGTTAGAAACTTCAAATAATAACAAATGGATTCTAGTGTCTTAAGAGTGGCCATCTGGATTATATTTGTGAAGAACAAAATGTGATTAAATTGTGTCTGTGGTGCATTTGTTGCTTAAGTTCCCCTGCATTTGCAAATCAATGACCTACTTGAGATGCACAATCCAATGTTTGATTTTCAACAGTATTCTTAAAAACATGTCAGTCCGCTAGCCTGTGTATCATCCAAAACACATATTACATCTACACCATTTTACATTGAACAGATCGGCTGCATGCAAATTATTGTTTAAGAGAATCAAGACTCTTCACATGAATGTAAAATCACTCATTTGCTGGAACTGGCTTAATTGTACAGTTGTATCTGCATATTTTGTTTCTCAAAAAGAAAAAGAAAAACACAACTCAAGTGCATTCACAGGAGAAATAACCAAGCACTGCACACTCTCTGACATGACAGACACGTTACGCTCAGTTGCTCTACTGGACCAAAGCAGATTACCCAAGGCACTGACAAGAGGAGATACATATATGTTTTTAAGACACACTTGAGAGCCCCAGAAAGCAGCTGATATAGATTTATCGGCTGTGTTTAAAATGCATCCGCACGTACTTTGAGGCCCAGCTGTCTGCGAGACGCAATCAGCAGCATAGTTCTGGGAATACTGCTGCAATGCAACAAGGAGAATGCTCCAGAAGGAAAGACTGTGATATTGCATGTGAATTATACATATGTGTGTTTGTGTGTTGTGTATGTGTCGTTGTGAGGACCCAAGTTAAAGAGGCCCTGTGCATCCTTGTGTGTGTGCACCTGAAATAAACAAAATGAGGACTCACTCATAAACATGGAGCCATATGGACTGACAGATAGCTCATTCATTCAACAGTGTTGGTGACTGTCATCCTGCATCATCAGTGCTACATGGACCCATATGGGTAAATACATTTGCTGAAGCTGACAGCAAGTCCTGCAGCACTTTACTGAACACGATGCGATTACAAACAAGAGTCCGTTTGTGGGTGGACCCAGATCTACCTTTTCAGGCAGTCTCAGTTTGGTCGACAGCTTTCATACCAGCCTAAACGAGTCAAAGCGGTCGTTTTAACAGACCCAAACAGATTAGTTGTGAAAACACTCCTACTTTTAGTGTTAAAGGACCAATATGTAATATATTTGCTGTACTAAATCATAAAATGACTATGTTATATCATCAGAGATTAAGGAAACATGCTGAATTGAAATACTGGTTTCTCAGACAACAATGTTACAGCCAGTATGTTTTCTTTTGAAATATCCTTTCCGGTCCGGAACGTCTGATTTTGTTTTGAATCTGTGTGATCTCGTCCACTGCCCATTTCAACATGCCGTTGCCATAAATATGAAACTACATCTCTCTGTGGTCGGTGTGCAGCTGGGTCATCAAGGCAGCGAGTATTTGAGACACACAGATGGTGAAGTGATTCCGACTACTAACGTCTAACGTCGTGATGCTAACACATTAATGGCTATCAGTCACAGGAGGAGTGGACGGGCCACCGCTCCAATGTTTTGAATTTGGACTGCTGTTACCTATTTTAAAATGCTAGCTGTCAGTCCTACGTATTGCTCCTTTAAAGTAAGAATTGTGTGGCTTTATATTAAGGTTAGAGTTATGAGTTAGATTGTCACACATTGCATTGCCACACAGCTGCATATAATATACAACCATCATTATAACATGTGCACGTATATGCATTCCCCATGTTACTTTTCAAATCCCTCTGGGGATATTAATAGCAACATCTGGCATTTAATGTAATGCAGATATTATTCACCATTTGTGGACATAATGTCCATTAGTGTCAAGGGAGGAATATGTAGATCGTTTCAGCAATAGATGCATCAGGCACAACTCGTGGGAATAACATGATTTGTCACAAATCACAGATGCTGTTTTATTGTGCAGCATTTAAATTCTTATAATTTAATGATTATGACAAGGTCCGTTGTCATAAGGCGCACATTTAATCACCAATAGAAAGGCATGCTTTTGCTGCCAGTAGCCTGTCTTTGCGGTAAAAGTGCACAGCTTGAGTCTTGAGCTAATCAATGAAGTGACCTCCCACAGAGCAATTCAAGTCTTATGCATCTGACACATAATTGATTGATATAAGTGGAATTATAAAGTTGAACCAATCAGATATTTCATTCAGAGTCGCCAGCAATTATGTACATGAGCTGCATGACTGAGCAGCATACTTTAAAAAAATGATGGCTAAGAAGCTAGGGCAGAGAACAACATGAAGGTCACAAGCGTTTCTTTTTGCTGTGCAGCAAAGGTAGCCATAGATGTTTTGTAAGTGGTAGGGATGATGAGAGACGATTCAGTGCATATAAGTGGGGTTTATCATAAAATGTTGCAATGGTGATTGATTATTCCATTTCACTATGACAGATGTTACAGGCCTTCTTTTTATTCTCAACGGCAACACTGAATCGATTGATGCCTTGTTAATCGTCATTTCAATTTAAAATAAGATTACCTTTACCTTGAGACATACTCTAAAATGCTCCTATACATTTTACATCAGACCACTCCTTACATTCCAAATTTTCTGTATATTTATAATTTATAGCTAAAAGCTGCAAAAGGCAGCATGTCAGGTCATGGAGTGTCTTTTTTGCAGGTGGCCAAAACCAACTAATAAGTAATCACAACATCCTGGGTGCAAATGTAATCAGTGACTTTTGCTGCATGCCATTCTCTTCCCTGTTGCTTTTAAGTAATATAATTAATAATAATTTAAGTTTATTTATTTAGCACTTAAAAATCAGTGATTACAAAATGCAGGGATAAGGCAAAAACTATGTATATTCAATTGAAAACAATAAAAAATTTGGATCAAATTTAGTATAAACTAAACTTCATGATCACTAAATGTTTTGTACTCACATATTTGACCTTTGTACGCCATATTTTGCATTTGTATATGGACTTGTGACGATGAATAATTTTAAAAAGCCTGAAATCCTGATGAAAGTTTCCTCAAATAATGTCGGTATACCTATAATATATAATCAGGATATTGTTTAACAGTGTGTTCCCATATAATTGTAAATATTGAATATTTCCCATGTATTTATATTTCAAGGAGTTAAGGCCTGTGACATCATCAGCCTAATTGATGAACTTGAGCAATCAGCTAGCACACTTGGTATTTATTGGCTGTAGGTGTTAGAAAGCCGCAAACTTGAAACAACAAACAGCAAATGTGCCTTTGTCATTTCTTGGAGTAAATTCACTGTTTAATGTTCTAAATATCAGTGGATCTTTATAGTTAGATGTTTGTTTGTTCATTCATTCTTTCATTCAGCCTTTATTTAAATCTCAAGGAATCATTGAGGGCATGCCGTCATTTTCAGTTATGTCGAGAATAAAACAGACTAGATGCACACAAGAATGTAATTATCGAGTTAACAAATAGCAAACAGCCAGACAACGATAGAACAATGTTAAAAAGAGTTACATTCAAGAACGGAGTAGTCTGTAATCATGGTTTTAAAATCACCTTATTGCTACAATTGTGGTAAGTGGTTGGTTGTGACTGCACACATATTTTTGTATAAGAATTTGAGGGGCCACGTGTTTGCATCTTGCAGTTACACTTCTAGTTGCATTCCCTAAGGAGATGCCTGTCGAACTCTACTCTTAAAACTGTTGATGCACTGCAGTGTGAGTGTACTGCTCTTCAAGGGAAGGCATGAGCTGATTTAATTGGCCATGATTGATGACAACCCCTACCACACCCAAAGAAAATGTATGTCTCCAAATCCAACCCCTTTTACAACTGTGCCATTGCTCCTTTGTGCTGCCCGTGGATCTGGTCATGAAATTACCAAAATTCTCTTGTCATGCGGCCAAGTGAGCCTTTATTTGCAGAGAGAGAGTGCCCTTCTAATTATAAAATAGATCCAGGCCTGAAAGGCTGAACTCCCACAATAAAAAACACCTACACACCCATGGCATTAGCTAAGACCAATAATGAGGTAATAGGCAGTCTCATTAGTTTCAGTACAGGTTGCATGAAACAGTGCACCCTTGAAAGAACCAGAGATATTTCAGATCTATATTCAGACTGTGAAATGAGGGACAGGCTGGTTTGAATGTGCACCTGTCAAGAGAATACAACATCTCAGGGCTCTGTTGCTCAGAATAAATGGTGCAGGCAAGAGCAAACAGGCTGTGTTTGTGTTAGCTCCATGACCAGGGGCAGCGTTTGACACTGGGTGGGATTAGGAGGAAAATGTAATCAGTGGGCGTGGTAGGGATTGACATGAGCCTTGACCTATTAATTCACCTGTTTTCATTCCCATTAAAAGCTGTGCGTAGCGGTTCCATTACAGATGCTTTTCTCAACACATGCAGACATGCCCTGAGTGAATATACTGCATCTTAATTAATGAGCTCGGTAGGGGATAACACATTTCTTTTTTTTTTGTTTTTTTTTTGTTTATATGGTCCCAGGTGAAACCTTTCCCTATGTGGGAAACAGTTCACTGCATTGAAGTGGCACTAACTATCAGCATCAGAAGTGGAAGTGAATGAGGGTTGATGCAAACACACTTTGGCGCTACATGAAACCAAACCTCATTTGAGTTCATGACAAGGTACCAAAACACACCAAACTGGCAAAGGTGCGGAGCATGATATTTTAAAGACGGCTCGTGTTCAATTGTCCATTTTGAAGTCCTCACTCTTCAGACAGTAAAACAAGACTTTGTCAAAGACCTTTCAGGTTAAACCTTTAATCTGTGACATTCTGGTGAGAGACATTGATCCTGCAGGAAGAAAACATGATTTGGTCGGTAAGGTCAGGGTTAGTATTGTGACCTTTATCAATCTCTCAAGCAGAAAAAAAAAGAAAAAAAATTGCCAAATATCAGAAAAATCTGTTTGTGTTATTTCTACTTTGGAAAAAATTGGATCTTTGGTGTTTTTTGTGTTTTTGTATTAAGCCTTACATGAATACTAAGACGGTGATAAATCTAATATTTGTAAAGGCCCTGGCATAAAGGCTATCATGCAAATCCCCACGTCACAAATGTATTAAAAAAAGAACCTCATCGCCCTGGAGGACTATTCAGATATTAAGTAATGATTACTTATTACTCATGATTATAATTGGTCTAATCGTAAAAGATGATTGGACTGATTCACGTAAAAAAATACAATCCACACACACTATGTGGTGTCAAAATCAGGAGAGTTGCTGTAGATATTAGTATCGTGCTATTTTATTCTATTTACAAGCATATCAACAATGTCCTTGATGCCAAGCAATCAAAATTATTTCTGTGTTAATTTTCAGTGTGAATGAAACATCCCACACGAAACTGTACTTACTTAGTATTCTGAAGGCAAATTCATAAACGCCAATTGCAGAATCAAAACCAGATGTTAATGCTGCTGGAATCTTGAAAACAGTAAGATCACTAGTGTTACCCATATCCTGTTTTTTTACTACGGTTGAGAGTGACATCAGCTGTCTCCCTGTCTTGACATCACCTTGGGCATTAGCAAACATAATTGTTGATCACTTAACTAACTTCAATCTGGGATATTGTTCTCAAACACGGTCGTTCTCTATAATTAAATGTAAAACTGCCTGTTACAAAGCCGCAATAGCTTGCAAATTTTATTACTCTTGCAGGCTATACATTTCCTCAATGGCAAGCTTCTGACAAAGAGTGAGAGTGTGTAAATCTTAAGCATAAGACCATAAAATCTGTTCTGACATGCATTCTTAAGATCTTAAGACCATGTTCCTCCTGAATGGCACTGAATGTGTACAATCTGATGCTTAGTTTTTACCGCATATCTTTAACAAATCATTGCAAAGAGAATCTTTGCCATGAGAAGGCTTTCTTAAAATGGCGAGTGCCCATTGCTAACATATGGTCCCACAAAGTAGAGATAAACAATTTTCTAAAGTGCTGTTTTAAAGGCTGTTACATATACAACTAAAATGGAGAGCAACAAAATGAAAGTTTGCCCAGCTGGCCACAAAGACGCAATTTTGCGAAGAGAGGAATCCCAAGGACGAAGGGCAAAAAATTGCATTTTCCTCGATAATGTTCAGTATGAATTACAATAAGGCAGACTGATGGACATTAAAAAGTCAGTCCGAAAACCCTCTGCGTCTGTCCATGAAAATCTAGAGGTCAAGGAAGCTCTGAAATAAAATATTACCTTTTAAAACGCAACACAATATAAAACATTCTAATTCATTCCAGCAGGAGTACCAGGGTTACGGGCAAGCTCGCACTCCTTCCCCTCCTCCTCCCCACTCTAACTAATGAGAAGCTGTAAATGAGGAGGTTTGGATAGTGTTTATCTGTGTGGCTCTGAGGGGGCCAAGGTGCCCTCACACACAGCAGTGTGTAGAGAGGGTGGCTGCTGGGCATAATACTTCACACATCAGCTGCCTCTCACATATGGCT
>CAKAKQ010039928.1:0-20853 GCA_916700675.1 Helicolenus avius
ACACACACACACACGCACGCACAAACAGACACACACACACGCACACACTGCCTTTAAGAGCGTTTGCATATGGGAAAAGCATACACTCAAACACACAATGCATGCCACAAAAGAATACACGACAGCCCGCCACACAACAACAGCTAAACAACAGCCAAATAAATGCTGCTGCCCGCGTGCCTTATGGGAGCGGAGCCGAGAATAAATGACTCGACTTCAAAACCCCTCACATCTTCCATATCCCTGCTGACTCTTCACCAACCCACCCACCCAACCAGACAACCAGCCATTGGAACAAAAGCATTGTGCTTCTCACAGAGGCTGTTCATTAACAGCTCCGGTAGTGTGTTTGTGGCAAACCTCCACTTCAAAGCCTCATCTGATTCCTCCCAACATCACCGAGAGAGAGAAAATAAGCCTTTAGTCAAAGGAGAAGGACAGCCGAGCATCATCTGCAAGTTAAAAATTTGGGGTGACCCGTACAGGGAGCGTCAGTTGGTGAGAATTGCAGGAATTATCTGTGGTCTAACAGATAATGCAGAAAAATCTGCACCTAAATGGGGGTTTATACAAAAAAAGACTATACCAGACTGAGTGGTATTTCAAATTGAGTGAAAACTATTGTAAAACTGAACCACTCTTAAAGATTACCTACTATGCTTTTGTGTTTTTTCCCTTTCCTTTAGTGTGTTGCATAGTTTTTTTGTGTGTGTAAAAGGTCTGCAAAGTTAGAACTGTGTGTGACTCTCCCCCACAAAATCACTGCTCCTGAACTGCATGAAATACCTCGTTTGAAGTCCTGCCTTTCCTTCCGTAACGTGGTGATGTCACCAAGTAACACATATGCATACTATCTGCTAGGGCTGTGTAATGGCAAGAATATGGCGATACGATTACGTATCATAACACAGGGGTTACAATTCAATATATTGCGATATATTGAGATACTGTAAGCAAGGGAATATATTGCATTTTTTAAATCAAATTTCAAGAAAACTGTCATAGTATAAAGAACACACTACCATATGCATTTAATCTGAGTAAAAAAAGTATTTTTTTATGCAATCAGAACAGTGGGATTTGCACGCCGTCAAACAAAGCTAGTTAGAGCGGAGTCCAAAGAGTTTGGTTTGGTTGATCAATCACAACACAGCTGACCAATCAGAGCAGCAGACAGAGGGTGGAAAGAAGTGCTGCAACACAGCCAGTATGAGAAAAATAAAGCGTTTTTGAAAATTATAGCATGTAAACATGTTCTAGTAGAAACCCAAACTACAAGTATGAACCTGAAAGTAAGCATAACAGATCCTCTTTAAACTCTTGTCTTGCTCCCTATAAATCTGATACCTGATGAGTTTAAAGAGAAGAAGAAAGTAAAGAGTAGTAAGAGTGATAAAAGAAGCTAGACAGATTGATAGATAAGGTGGATAGGCTGCCCGTCTTGATTTACCAGATTGATTCACTTGACATTGTGAGGACAAACAGCACCCCCTGCTGGTGACTGTTCTGGCCAGGTGCTGAGGGAGCTTTTACAGCCCATTGGAGACAGCTTGGAGACACAGGTGGCAAAACAAAATATGAATGCGGTTCAGTTCTGAAATGGCCAGTCACACTTGAGGAGGGTGACAACTTCATTTGTCATCTGGGGAGAAAGAGTAAAGGCCGTCTTCTCCTCGACTTTTGTCTTAAAGGTGATGCATGCAGCAAGTAAATATACTTAAAAATCAAGGCGATGCTGCAGCTGCTTGAGAAAGAGTGTGGGAACTGAATAAAGGCTCATAAAACCCTGTTAAAGAGAGCAGGGATTTGGCGGTTGGTTGGTTCAAGGTTACTCCAATGTCAAATAGTTACAAGCCAAATGATAAACATTTACAAACAGACGTTTTTTTTGGTGTGCACAGATTTTTAGTGAAGATTAAATCCTTTGTGTTTCAAATAAGCGCTGATTGAAGATTAGTTACGCAGGGGAGGAGGTGCCATAATCCAAAGCACAGAGTAAAATGCACCAAAGTCATTAACAGAAAGCATCTGTTTTTATTAGGTCATGACTTCTCTGTCTCCAAACTCCCCATAATGCTGATATTTGCGTGCGACACAAAGCACTTCCAGATGATAATCTTCTTAAAAACATCCGCTTAAACAAGCATATCTGGAGCATCTAATTTTGTAACATTTTTTGTTTTGTAAATAATTAACCACTCATCTTCATCAAGGCAATCATTTTCACATAATCCTCAAAACAGGGGAAGATAAATTACATGTTTGTGTGTTAACCATCCCACAATTTGAGTATGTAAGGTGTGTAAATCTTTTTTTTTTTAGCGTATTTTCTATATCAATGACAGACAAGGTTTGGGAATATGATTTTAGCTAATTGGGTGTTTTGAAAAGATGAAGATGAAAGAGGAAAAGGAAGGGATTTCTGATGACGTGGGGATTCAGTGAAGAGAGAGGGGATGTGTATTGTCTCAAAAATAGAGCCTTAAGCTGCGTGCTTGCTGTGCAGGCAAAATAGATTTCCTGTCAGGAATCATTCTTATCCAGATCTATACTGCTTACCGCCATTAGTGTTTACTTATACAATAAATATGAAGGGATTATTCTCCTCCTCTAGCAGTTCTCGAAGTTCAAAAAGACACATGCAGGTCTGAATTTGAGAGCCCCGCTTATAGATTGACAATGATGCACTTTTTTTTATCATTTGAACAAATATATCTATGAGTTATCTGATGGCAAAACGTACATTTTGCTGGAGAGATAAATGGACAAGAAGCTTTGCCTCAAACAAGTAAAAAGTTGGATGGATGAATGGCTTTTTAAGGCAAAGTTGGTAATGTGTTGGAAAGATTTGTGTTGTGGTTATTAATAACTCATATTTGAAATTCATGAATACAAACTTTTTTTCATGATGTTATTAGAAAGGTTTTGCTCTTAGGCAGCTAAAACTTTGGTTACGTTTATAAAATTTAGAAGGACCGTGTTATTGTACACATGCAAAGTTGTGTTTTCATTCACTGTTCCTCAACAAAACGCATTGTGTGTATCGTTGAGGCCTAAACATTTTTTCCACATAAAACATTTACAAAGCCAATTTTTTTTCCATTTTTCAAATCCATGTTTTCCAGCTTGCAGTCTTCTTCTTCGCTGCCTGCAGGTACATTACATTCTGTGCATTTCATTTTGCCTTTTTTTGTACGTTTACCGCCACCAACTTTCGATCAGTGGAATAGCCCGAAACTGACAGCAGGAATATGCGTCGCGTCTCTTTAATGCTCATGCATGTGTATTCATGTACGTGTGCATGACACAAACAAAAGCTACATAGTTGTCTTAAAGAAGCAATAGTAGTAATAATGCAGACAAAGTCAAAAAGACTTCAGTCAAAATTCCTCATTTGTGAGCATAGGGCCATCACAATATCAGATTTTCAAGTCATGATTGTAGTAGCCTTAAAAATTCACAATGACAATATTACTGTATCGCGATGTCTATGAAAATTTCGAGAGAAAAAAAAATGTTATCTATCAAATTCATCTTTAACTTAGTTTATTCTGCAGTATCTCTCTTTTTTGGCGAATTAATTACACTCAAAATACGAGTGTAGGGAGGTGGAGAGAGTCTGTAACCATAACTGTATAAACAAAATGATTTTAAGAGGCGCTGGATTATTTACATGATATTATAATATGTGTATATATCAAGATTATCGTCAGTACCGGTATATCGCAATTCCACTCTGTGACCACAATGACATGTTGCATTGCCTATTAATGCCAACGTGTGCTCGGGCTTCAGCTACATTCACCCATTATGGTTCCTAAAATGAATCAATTAGAGGCTGGAGGCTATAGGCTTTATGAAGGGATTTACATGACCCTGAAAGCAGGCACTACAAGGATGTTTTGTCTAATATCTCATAGGTAACCACACATTTTGCAAGACCCCGATTTGGTGTGGAGTCTCATTACATGACCGAACCTCGTCTACATGATGCATGATGTGTTTGACGGTAAATCTCACAATAGTTATTAAACTACTCCATTTTACGGATGGTGAAGATACGCAGCTTCATATTTTGTCTTCCCTTTACCAAACATCAAAGCTGTTAAAGAAAAGAGAAGACAATCACCTTTTTTCCACCCACATGTTGTCTGCCTTTGTGAGAAAGTGGTCTGTCCTTCTGACAGCTGTGTGGATTAGCTGAGAGGTGCCATTTGTCTGAGAGGTTTGATACAAAGGCACTTATCTTCTCAGGGATTTCCCCGTCAACTCATCATAATCCAGCACTGGACTTTTAGATGCTTATGAAACTCATAAGCCTATTGCATGATAATCTGTCAGCTCGTCAAGTAAAGGCAAAAATAAATGTAGTAATGCGATGATGATAATTCTGCACAATATTGAATAAATCAAGCAGCAGCAAGATATCGTAAATCTGAAGATGTGTTCTTTTGAGACAAACCATTGAAACTAAGGACAAACAAACGTTGAATAAGACATATTCAGGCGACCAAGAAGGTATTAATTCACTTTCATGAACTGAAAACACACTGTTGAAGGGTTAAAGTTGTAAGATGAAAACACGGACAACTCCTAGACCGGACAACGCCGTGGTAGCGATCTGTCAATCACATGGTAGTCACGCCCTAAAGCATCCCCTGCTTTATGGTCTATTTGACTCTAAATGGGACCATAATTTACTAAATGAACATCATGCTGTACTGAAGAAGACTTGAAACTAGCGATTGAGACCATAAACTCATTAAATCAAATGAGAAGTAGGGTCATTTTCTGATAAACTTCTATACAATCTGACTTCTTTTGCAACCAGAAGAGCAGGACCTCTGCTGGCTGTTAGAAAGAATGCCAGTTTAAGGCACTTCCTCATTGGCTTCAATTTTCAAAACCAGAGGCTGCCGCATGAATGCAACTGAATCAATGCTTTTTTTTCTTAACACCACTTCTGTATGTCCCTCTCAGGATTTAAGCAATTCTAAATTATTTTTAATGCCTTAAGGACATGAGGAGGACAGAATCAGTAGAAGAAGTTAATGCTTGAGCTGGTCACTACAGACATACTAACCCTTAAAATACACCTTTTGGCAACTAATCCAGCTTTAAATAGCTTCAGCCAAAGAGCCCCATATTTTGTCAACCAAAGGAGTGATGAAAACTGGCTTTGTAGCCGTAACAAAGGTAATAAATCAAGTGAGAAGTAGCGTCATTTTCTCATAGACTTCTATACAATCGGACGTCTTTTTGCAACCAGAGGAGTCGCCCCCTGCTGGCCATTAGATAGAATTAAAGTTTAAGGCACTTCCTCATTGGCTTCACTTCTCAGGCCCCAGAGGTTGCCCGCTGTTACTACCAAAGGAATAAATTTTTTTTGGGAAATATCCCTTCTCTATGATTATTCAGAAAGAATTGTGAAATGCGAAACCCCGACCGCTGAAAGATTATGCTCACATCTCTTCAGATGTTTTCACCTGGATGATGTGTGTCAGTCACCTGAAATATGCACTAGAGAAAAGAGATATGGATTCAGAGATGTTTGTTATTCCATCGCAGGTTTCAAAAGTTAATTCTGAAATGAAGCTTATAACGCAGTCAGCTAAAAAAAAGGAAGAGCTCTTTTTTTTTCCCCATTCTGAGAGTTAAGAATTGCTCTGGGGAAGAGTTTGTTTATAGTTGAGAAATGACTGAGAATACAAACACTTAATGAGCAAGAAAATGGATGCTTCTCAGGGAGAAAGTCTCACGTTAAAGGATGTTGGTATTTACTGTGTGGATGCTCCTGCGCCTGTAAATCTAAGCATATGAGATTACATGCTTTCTGTTTATTGTCAGTGTATGATTCCCATATATATTTGTGCTTAATATCAACAGAGCTCGTAGAGTTAAAACAGTGGAATGGGTCAATATTTTTAATACAATTATCTTTTTTTTTTTAATTTTCAGCCTATTATTTTTAGTTTGCGGTGTACTGCAAGTGTGAGTGGGAAGTTTTATCATTATTTTTGTACATGCAAGTTAAAAAAACTCTGCAGAAATTGGAACTGTTTTCTATTTCTTCCTCATATTGAAAATGTGAGGCACACAACTCTAAATATTACTCTGTATTAACAGCTAAATGAGGTGCAAAATGAGCAATGCGTCGACTGCTTTATATTATGATACAGTAGCTAAATTTTCAGTTTGCACAGATAGAGTAAATATGCAGACATTTTCTTTCCAGACAATCATTACTCGACAAAAGATACACCAAAGAGTTCCATATGTGAAAATTGCGGTTGTTTCCTTCACTTTTAAGTTATAGTTTTGCTTCTTGCATCTCTCTGTGTGTAATCTATTTGCAGCACAGTGTGCCATTTGCCCAAGTGAAAGAAAATGATAAACTTGTGTAAATGCAGTCCATTAAAATGCAAAGACAAAACATATTTTAAGTTAGAACCCTTAGCTCCTTTCTAAAAATGTAAAAGCCACTTTCTTTGTTCTGTTTTTTATTGTAATGTGTTTTTAGGTCAGAAGTTGGCCAGTGTGGTTGAAAAACCGCCATTATGCGCCATTAATCTCAGGCTGACAATTGTAAAGATGATTATTCATCTTACGATATGGTATTTTAATTGAGGGTTTTTTAAACATACACGAAAAGGGCTGACATCTTTGTTCCTCTGACAGCTCATGAAGAAATGAACTGAAATACAGCAAAGACAAAAGGACTGGGGATGAATACTGCCTTACATTTCAGACATTGAATGAAAGATGTTTTGTACATCAAGGACTTGCATATGCATTTGGTTCATTCTATTGATGAACACCCCGCAAACTGACACCAGTGATCTAAAATTCATTGTATTCTTTCAATCTTTCCAGGGCATCTGACTTTTAAACAAGTATGGGTTGGAAAGCTGCTTCAAGCTTTTCTTTTCCAATGTTTGAACAATCTTTGTAGCCTGCTCATCATGGTTAAGTACATATGTTCATGAAAAATGCCATTTGGTAGCTGCCTCTGTCTGCAGAGCCTTGAAATGACATCATTACCAGCACGCTGATAATCGTGAGGTCATTTGATCCCGGCATGACATTCATCCTCTTTACCAGAAAGTTGGTTTTCTTATCTTCCTCATACATTCTTCTTCTTCGTCAGAGGGTCCGGGGAACTCTGTCAGGAGGTCCGCAAAATAATTTGCTATAAATTATAAAATTGCGCTGTATCATTTAAAAGTGCATATATACATATGGGGACCATTTACACCAATAAAGCAAGCATATTGTGTTCATTACTCCCACATATGTCAGCTTTGGGCCAATAGAAACTCTGATATAGTTGAAACACACCAACCTGACATCACACCAAAGCAAACTTGAAACTAGCAATTGACACTATAAACTCATCAAAGCGTGTAATATAGACCCACCTGTCCACCAGAGGAAGGTGTGTCAGTGTCACATTTGGCCTCACAGAGACGTGAATATTACACACCTGTATTAACGTTCAGTACCAGCAGGGAGCAACAAAACCACTGCCCTTAGGTAAGAAAAACACTTTGTGAAGTTAAGGGAAAACGTCATGGTCACTGGATTAGAATCAGGCAGGAAAACCACTTAGTTAGGTTAAGGGAAAATGTCATGCTTGGGCTTAAAATAAGTATGTAAACTGAGTAAAACACGTGCAGAAACAACGTAACGTCCGTAAAGAAAACACGTGACAACCGTCACTAACGTAACTTCCGAAACAAAAAACGGGCTTCAGCTCTAAAGTGTTTCTTTCTCCCCTGTGAGGGTTCCCTGGACCCAAAATGTTTCAGAACCCCTGGTGTAGAAAAAGTTTCTGCAGAAGTAGAGTGACACCGATCTGGCTCACGTGACAGCGTTCACAACTGCTCTCGTGTAGCAAAGACCCTTATGTGGCTCCCCAATCAGACGGTAATGAATGGAGCAATTAGTGGCGATTATTAAGTGCTTTGTGAGGCTTCCCTTTGCCAATTTATCATGCGAGCATGTTCGATTTATCAGGCCCCCTCGAGACATATGATGATGATGGGCAGCCACATACAGTACATAGACTGTCTGTGTGCTTCCCCGCTGCACAGAGTGAAAGATGATCACAAGGGTTGCTAAGTCCTTGTCTGTCTATTACGTGGCCAGGATTGAGGACATGCTTGCCTCCCAGCATCATAAGATAAGACAAGGTGTACACACACACAATCACAGCACGGGTTAACAGCAAACATGAGAAAACTACAATCCTGTGGAATCCTATTTGGTGTGCCAAATGAGCCTTGATGATGAGGAAGTATACTGTCACAGCATCCAATGAAAGGTACTATTGATTCAGTCATACCTTACTTGTCCGCCGCCTGCACGGTTCATTACGCTACTCAAACACTCTATGAAGGCCTCATTAGATCCCTCCAGCCTTTGTATAATTCATGTTGACTGTTTGCTTCCGCGGACCCACCGATTGTCAAGGTCGTTTTCATCCGAGCTGTGACCCAGAAGGGCTGGCTGTCCCGCAGGATAGACGGATATTTGTTTTGGAGTGCCTGTTGTGTTTGATCGGGGTGGGAGGTGGAGAACAGATAACAGGTCGACTGTTTGCACCCATAAAATGACTGATTACTGTCCTGCGTCTGGCCTCTTAAGGTAGCAGCGCATCTCCTCCTACAAAATCACTTTTATTGTGTCATAATCTCGTTTTATATCAGTCTCGATGACCAGATGAGAAGAGAAGGGGTCGCGGGACAGTTTGATGTAAGCGCCGTGAATCAAGATTTTAAAGGCGAGCGGTTGTGGTAATGACCCAGACTTGGCAATCCATCAAGCGTTTTTGTGTCTGGCAGAGGCACATCAAACTAATCACTCTTGAAACTGTCCCTCATCGTAGCATTGGCAATCTCCTGCACAACACATCGATCGCATTTAATGCCTCGCCAAGAACTTTCACTTTCTTATTCAAAACGTCAAAGCATTGCCTGCATTAGCAGAACGCCGTTCGTAAAGGAAATCAATTCTGGGTGTCAGAAAGTTCTGATCTCTTCCGTTTGACAATGAGTTTGGTGCTGAGCCAAGTTCACCGCATGCTCCGGTTTGAAGACGTTCTTGGGTTAAGAACTAGATAAAAGTATAGTGAAGCAATTTATGAGTTTATGAGAACATGGTATGATTTGGACTTCTTTATTAGTTCAGTAGTTTTAAGGGATGGGAAAAGAAATCAATTCACCTGACATTTATATTAAATGCATTCAAACAGCCTCGATGGAGCTGACCATGGATGTATAAAGAGAACAGAGCTGACGGGAGAGCTAGCGACGGACTTGGCGAACGTAGCGGAAGTATACATGTGTCACTACGTCCAGTATTCAAAATAAGGGGTTGAAGGGTAATACAAATATGGAAATATAATTGATTGGATTATATTCACCAGAAGTATAAATATAACATGTCCTTTATAAATTAAAAAGAAAATAAGACTAATTTTTGAAGGAAATGTCTTCATTCTTTGATTTTCGGGTTGCTGGAAAAAATGTAATGAATAATTCCTAACAATGAGTGATATATTTGACTTCAGGACATCTCTGACTACATACATGCTGAAAATCAAATTTTTTAATGTATCAATTTAGAGCTTTTCCAAAGTAAATGATTTAACTTTTCTACATGATCTAGTGTTAAAAAAGTCAAGAAGAATAAATAGTAATATTGAATCACAATACCTGTAGAATCGCAACACTTAAAAAACGCAATAAATATTGAATCGGCACCCAAGTATCGTGATAGTATCGAATCAGGAGATAAGTGTATCGTCCCAGCCCTAGTAGTTTTCAGTGTGCCAAGGCAAATGATCTATAAAGGAGTGAATTCAGGTTGTGATCTAATGCATTTTGCTGAAGCTCTTATTTAGTGAAACTGCAGATTGACTGAGCAGGTAGCAGTAAATGTCACTCTCTTGCTCAAGGGCAGGTCGACACGACCAAATTTGAGCTTTTGTCGAGCAGCTTGCACAAATAGAAATGCTGCTAATTAAACCATAGCTCGCACTTTCAAACACATCCTCAATAGCCAGAAGCTGAATGCCAGGACGCCTGAATTACCACCCCGAACTGAAATATCGAATGATTTAACGACACCATAATGCTGCTTCACAGATTAAATGCGTAATCACTATCATGTTTGAGTGAGGTTGCGATATAAACTTAACTTGATTTGATGTACCTTTAGGAATAGTTCTTATTGAACTGCATATTAGGGCTTGAATGAGTTAGGTTATTAATAAATTGTTGGCGGCACTTGGAAAAAGACACAGAGGGAGGAAAGTGTAATAAGAGCAACTGACAGAGGCAGAAGAGAGAGACAGATATAAGGCTAGAAGGTTTGTGTGCCGCTTGAGGTAATCAATTTTTTACAATATCAAAGCCTCAGACAGGCATGAAACTGATATCAAACTGTTTCAAAATGTCCACCATGAGGGTAGCAAAAGGTTATAACTGTGAAAAAAAAGAAAGAAATCACTCTCAGCTTGCACTCCAAGACATGCTGGTGCAGTCCATACTAAACACGCTTGACCTCGATCATTTCCCTTGACTTCTTCTAACACCCAGTGGTGCAAAGTTGAAGTGAAGTTTGGCGAAAGCCCTCCCTCCCCTGCTTCCTTTCCCTTCTCTCGGCACTGCGGCGGTGCTCGACCAATTCTCTCTGCAATGAATATTTGATCAAAACGGTGGAGTGTCTATTTAAATACGCTTCTGTTACAAAGTACTCTTAAAGAAAGGAATGGCAAAAGGTGTTGGATCAATGTCTGTACATGCAAATGTACACGAGACACATTAAACCAATTGTTTCATGAGTTTTTTTTTGATGAGTTTCAAAAGTTATACTGCAGCAATAGATTGTCTGACATGATTAAACTTATTATGAAGGTGTGAGAACTTTTCTTTGTACTTGATTTAAGTCCAAATCTCATTTACATTTTCTCCTCGATCCACTTCAAAGGACGCTTTTACTTTGATGAGTCTTAAGGAGTTAAAGTTTTTAAAGTTTACTGTGATCACTAGATTCTGACTTTTGCTTTGGTGGGTATGGAAATGTATTAATAATGTATCTGGAGGCAGCATCTTTATGCTGTGAGGAATTTGCATATATATTGGCTTATCATTAGATTATCCCAGCAGCCATCACGGCATTCATAATCAATGAGTAAAGCATTACAAAGTTTGCTGTGAATCACATGACACCAGTTAAGAGATATTAGCGAACGTAAGAGGATATTGAATTCAAATTCTCTAATCTCACCTCATGATGTCAAGGCACTGTGTTGCATTCTGATCATTTTAAAAAGTAATATTCAAGCTATACTCAACTTTTAGAAAAAGGATTAGTTCAGGTTCATTCAAGTCTATCATATGGTAGCCTATATTGAGTTAATGGTCACTGTAATCACGCTTCATGTTGCGAAGAAGTGACCAAAAGATGAGGAACAAATTCCATTGTCCTCGCTTCAACTTAATTTGAGCTGCCTGTTTTTGCCAAACCAAGTGAGTATTTTTCCAAAGCTACGGTTTCCTTTGAGAAAAAACACAGATGCAAACCATGTCTGTCGAGAGGGTCTGAAGGGAACCAGCCAAATTCAAATCTGAGGTATATCAAACACACATAAACAAACACACTCAGTCTCAGCATGTTGTTAGATAGCCACAGCTAACATCAATACTGTGAGCTGCATTAGCCATCTGTGTCGGATAAACACAGACTGCAAAAACAACATCAAATTTGTGCAACTAAAGCAAAGTTCATTTTGTTTTTAGTTTGAGCATCAGTTAGCGTGATTGTCTACAAACAAGCAACTATACCAGAACATATCTCAAGGAAATAGTCTGGGGAACCAAAAGGGGGAATTTTGCCCTAAATAGAATAACAATGGAAGAAACACATTTCATTTGGGTTAACTCTGACTGCTGAAGCCTCATATTAGTTTCGTCTAAACTCAAAGGAGGAGTCGGTTATAGGAGTAAGCTACTGTACATATGAGCATGCGAGTTTGGTGATACAACAGAAGTCCCCACCTATCCTTTAACTTTTCCACAATGATGATTTAATAAGAAATCAAGCTTTCATAGTCCAGTCGCCAGGACATTTGTTTTTGGCATTGTATGTTTCTGCCAACCACGGATATGTTGAATGTCAACGTTTTTGCAAACCAAGTGACGAAATACAATGAGCGACGTGCAGAGTAAGTGACGTAGTATATGGAGCAACTGTTATTGAAAGTTACGTGGTATAATAACGAGTATAAAAGGCAAGAAAGTCCACTACAGGCGGGTGGGGTGGTGGATTGGTCAAACAAACGCAGAATTTTTACCCAGGAGAACACTGTTCATGTCCCGTGTGAAACCACAAATAAACATTGAATTTACACTTGTTACGTAACTTTACATAAAAAAGTGTGTTAAGGGCGGTTGTTATTTATTTACGGTACTTTACGGTTGTTACGTTATTATTTTAACACAAACACTATTTTTTTTTTTTTCAAACTTTAACCAAGTAGTTTTGTTGCCTAAACCTAACCAATCGTTTCTCAATGTTAACCACGTGACATTGTGCGTTTCTGCAAACTTGATGCAAGACTGATATGAAGTGTATAATATGAAACATATTTTTATTTCAGAAATGTTGACATTCAACGTAACTCGTAGAAACGTATAATGCCAACGTTTTTATGGCGACTGGCTTGGCTATCAAGCCCACTAATATCACCAGTTCATCAAAATAACATTAAAACAACCCTAGAGTACTTAATGGCTGAGTGACCAGTCTTATCCTATTTCTGGCATCTAATCTGTTTTGGTGTTGATGCCCTACAGAGTAAAAGGGAAATGGCAGTGCCTTGAGCAAAACCCTGCAGAGAGAGTGAAAGAGAAAGGCATCATAATCCTTAGAGATTATGGCTCAGTGTTAACTTGGTCGAGGCTAAAGTTCAGCCCAAGTTGAACTCTGAATTCACGCCTTTCACCACGAAGTGGGTCATTCAACTAAAACCCTGGGGACAGTTTTTCAAACACAGCTCAGCAGCAACATCATCATTGCTTCATTAGGTAAGAGAGAGCACATACCATTTAAGTGCTAATTGCACATTTGAGGCTTGAGCCGACCTCGCTCTGTGAATAATTCATTCGTCTGTTAATCTTAACTTTCTGCCTACCTGTTGCTCACTTGTAGCCCCCTTTTCAACCAAAAAGTTCCATGAACCAGAGCATCGCACTGCTGTGCTGCAAATAGGAAGCGATAAGCATTTACACTTAAATTGTCTGTATGCAGCACTGTTTTTATTGTGTTCATTATGTCTGGTCATTTTTTCCTCTTGTAGGGCAGAATAGGTTCACAGGTTTTTATTACAAGGACTGGAAAGTTTTGTGAAGCGTAAAGTCAAAGTGGCTGTGTTTTAGCTTTATTCTGTAAAGTCAGCTTTGATCTGCATATGTTCTGCACTTAAATGACACTTCAAAGACCCCACAGACACATAATGCAACCGAATGCAAGACCCCATTTCGACTCTTTCAAGACCTTTCTCTTTTTTTTCCCCCTCTCTCTCTCACTACCCGAGGTTCATTGTAACAGCAGTGTGACAAACTGTCAGCAAACATCAAATCCACTGTGTGCTGTTGTGCGGTGTCAACAACACAGAAAGCTCCACTCGCCCGCAATCCGTCAACCGTGACGGAGGGACATCAAATAGCACAGCGGATGCCACATTCATCACAAAAACCTGCACACGGAGACGACTGCTTCAGCCCACCTCCCTTCCTCCCACTGTTGTGCTCTCACCTTTAGTCAGCCTGAGCAGTTGTTCTCCCTCTCTGCTATGTCTGTCACTGCAATCGTAATCACATGTGTATACACACATACGTAAGCACGCATATGCACATGCAAGAACGCTGACAACAACACTGTAACCTGCCAGTTACAGTATGGCGGCGCCGGCACAGAATACTCACATCATCCCATGTGTGCAGTGTCTGTTCCTACACATGACAGCAGCCATTGTGTGCCGTTGTATGAGTACTCTCTCAAATGTCAAAAGGACTGTGGCTCTCTAACAGTGAGTTAAGAACCCATGGGTGGAATAAAACGACATTTCATCTCAAGAGCTTTAGAGACACCATAATGTGTCTAAATGTGGAATGGGCCAATGGAATCTCAGGCTGTTCGCACGAAAAGGTGTATGAATGCAAAAACAATTTGGGGTGTTATTTGTACGGCATTCATTTTAAAGCCTCAGTAATTCAAGTGTTCTGATAACTAGACTTCTGCACCTCCTCATGGCTCTGTCTTTGGCCAATCACAGGTCATTTCAGAGAGAGCGTTCCTATTGAACCTTCCCATAGGTTGTGCTCCGGCTGGTGGGCGGTGCTTGGTATTTTGTCAGCTTGATCTCAACATAGCTGCAAACTTTCTCATTTTACAGCTAAACAGTACACAACAAGATGTTTCTGAAAACATTTGAGGCGGGAAATAGACATTACAGTTACAGAATATTGATTCGAATTTGATCAGCGCTGCCTAGTTTGAACGTTTGATCAGAGTTTGTGAGTGATTGACAGCTGCTCAGAGACGGCAGGCTCCAGCTCTGCTCTGATTGGTTGTTTTCCTCCGGTCTGTGAAATCTTGCAGATGCCATTAGGATTACCAGAGGACATCGGTGTACACAGAGGCACATGATTTTTTTCAGGTTGCCTGTCTCATGCACTACTGTCAGGATAAAGTGACCGTTTTATAAAAATAACTTTTTTTTTTTTTAAATCATTTTTGCTCCATTTCTACCCACTGCAGCTTTAAACCAAACCACAATCTTTTCCTAAACCTGACTAAATTGTTTTATTGCCTAAACCTAAGGAAGTTGTTCCCTGTGAAGACAGAATTTTATTTTGAAAAGACTGCATGCATGTAACGAGTGGTAACTGACACGTGTTGCTGGACATTCGTAGGAAAACGAACCAAAAAGGAGAAATATTTTTTTGTAAGATATCATACTAACCGTTGTATGCGGATACGTTGCTCAGAGCTCGTGACATAGAATAAAAAGTGAGAAAGACCGCTTATGGTGGTTGTTTTGTAGGATACGTTAGTGATGTTTGTGACACGTTTTCCTTACTGACGTTACTGATGTTATATTTTAAGCCAAAGCATGACAATTGTCCTAAACCTAACTAAGTTGTTTGTTGCCTCAACCTAACTTTGGACGGTACCCTAGTTTTGTTGCGTGGCGCACAAATGACACGAAAAGGCTAAAATGTGTCCTAATGACACATGGGATAGCCGTGTAATGTCGTGCTATTTATACGCCTTCCTGTGAGACTAGGTTGGGAATCTGAGCTTGCTTATACAGTGGACACTTTCTATTTCACTATAAAGAATTGTTTCAAGTAGGCCTATTTGTACTGGTCTAATAAGGGTGCTTGAAAACGACAAATTATTTTCAAAATTAGAATTAGTACAAATGTTAAAGGGTCTAGGCATTAGCGTCCCCGGTGTTTTAAAGAGGCTTTATTAAAGTACTCAGAAATGAACTGCAAGGACAAAGGTCAGCTCGAGGCACAGTAACATATCAAGGTTTATAACTCTCTCAGGAGTAACTGTTTAATGAGCAGCCAAGGACACGGAGGGTTAATGTTGCCAATAGACGGTTAATTAAATCAGTAAAAGCTCAACTGGCCTCGTTCAACATGATGGAGGTGGTGTGCTCCATCTGTGACTTTTGTATTGGAAAAATAATTACAGTTGTGGTATTTATTATCCAAACATTAATTTGATCCAGTGCAGTAATGAATAATTTATCATTTTCCTTCATATTGCTCAATTTTTTAGAGTGATATGGAGTTTTCAAACCTTATATTTACTTGACAGATTTGTTACAAAAACAAAAACAGTCCCATTCTTCAAAATGTTGCCACTGTCTCCGGGGTGAAGCGTATCCGTCCTGCTACAGCTGACCTGCTCTGACATGGGGGAGGTGTCTATCGAGGCAAAAGGGGCTTGTTATTTTCCCAGCAGGCACCTCATTAGAGTCCCTATGACCTTTTACGATTGAACAGACCATTGGTGGCGTAACGTTTTGAATACAGATATCCATTCCACTGACATATTTTTTTTTGAAAGAAAGGACATTCTGCCCTGTTTTGAGAAAGTGCTGCCACAGCTGAACATTGGATAAGGTTTACATGAATCAATTATGCTTTAATAAATGACAATATGTCACAATCCTCAGGATGGCAAAATGTTTAAAATCGCAATAAGATCGTATTGTGACTTAAGTATCGTGATGATATCACATCTGGTGATTATTATCACTACATACCACTACTCTCTTTTTATGTGCTGTTTGCTAGCTGACTAATAACAGAATTGTACCAGTAGTTTGGATAAAAGGAAAACTCAAAATGTGATTCAAATGGAATTGAAGTTATAGGACTACCATCTGTTTTATTTCTTGTAGAGCCTCGTTTAAAGCCACTATAAATTACAAAGTCAGGTTAATAAAAGTAAAGCTGATCCTTCACGCTCAGTAATACAAGAGATAAATTGCTACTATTCCTCTCAAAACCACAATTTAATAGCTTGTGATGAAAAGCTCGATTCATTCGTGGCGTGCACGCTTCTTCTATGATGAACCAAGAATGGCTGAAATCCATTCCAATTATCTCCACTGCTGCTATTGTGTCCTGTCCCTGTCCTTGGTAGGCCTGCTACTTTGCATCTTGCATATCATTAGCACAAGAAGCACTTAGCAGTCTCTGCAGCAGAGGTTTGTAACCTATACTGCAGACGACCTTCACCTAAAACAAGTGCATAATTTGCACATCCTCGTCACATTTTAATCTCTTTTGTTACAGTATACAGTACGATTCTGATGTATTTTTTGTGTGTAGACCAAGCATGTGATAACAGGCCAAATATGGACCCATTAATACATTAATGACTGTAAAAAAAATGATTTGATCATGTCTTTTTGCTCTGATGTGGTATAGATTTATTATCTTGCTCAAGGCGGGTGCTTCAGCAGATTTATCTTGTTGAAGGATGGTTTCTCTGTCCTTGAGCCTAACCGCATCATGCTCACTGAACTTTCACTTCCCCAACAACTATACTGCTGTTTATCTGTCACGACCTCACACTGTATCTCCTAGTTCACCTCTGTAACGCTGCACGCCGTGCTAAAAAGAGGTAATGGACTAACCCAGCCCAGTGATACAGAGGGCCACAACAGCAATAAAAAGGCTGTTTAATTTGCCCCCAGTTTAAGATCTCCGTGATATGGTGGGATGCACACATAATTGCAAGGATCAGGGACAGTCGTCTAGATTGGAAAAAGATGCCCTTGGCTGAGTTGGTTGACAATAGTCTCTCCATATCTCTCCTCTTATTTCCAGATTTTCTCCCCCTGGTATCAGCAATAATTGACTCTCTACCATAAATTTAAAAGCTTTTGTAACTTTTTTAATCACAGACAGAAACTTACCAGTTTGATTTTGAAGAGATTTCAGTTATATGGACATAAGTAGTATTCTATCGAAGAGGATTTACTTTTCCTTTGGCCTCGATCCTAAATATGATGTAACGGGCGAGACTCTGAGGTCTATATCTATGGCACGGAGCTAACATACACTGTATATACTGAATGTTGACTCCGTGCCAACTATAAATAGTGGAACGTTGGCTGACCATGGCCCCATCACCCTTAATGTGTCTTTTCGCTCTTTATACTACGTCACCAGAGCACTTTCTCTGAGCATTTACTGTTGCCGCGGATTGGTTTTGGAAAGCCCCGTCTCAAACTGGTGTTAAAGGGTGCCATAAGCAGCGGTATCAAATACAGATGACCGTGACAAAGCCTTGGTACTAGACGCCCTGGGAATGAGAACGGACTGGATTTAATGTGATCACATAGCATTACATCTGCCCAGTCTGCAATTAAGAACAGGAGGATGGACATCAAACTAACTACATCCAGCTGGAGGTCAGAGGTCAACTTCACCATGGCGTCTGGTACTGGCACTCCAAGTGTAAGTAATAACTGTCTTGGCGTGTATGAATAAATATGTTTGAGCTGTGAATGCTTGCTAGAGATGTGATGTGGCATTAAACACTAGCCTTAGCTAACAAGTTAGCTATATAATCCTTAAAGGCTGATGAACAGTAACTTTAGCCACGCCAAAGAGCAGGGCTATGTACTGAGACGCCGCCACAGACACAGAACTACGCAAAACTATGGTGTAATATTCCACTAGTTTGTTAACTTGTGTTGATGCCATGCCCAACACATCCATATGCAAATATTCTGAATACAGTTAACATAAAATCCGCCTCTGTTCTCAACAGAAACTTTTTTTTATACCACCACAGGACGGAAATAGATCAATATGGTTTATTTTCAATTTCATGCTTTTCTGGTTCCATCAAAATGTGTCAGTGGGTGATAAATCCTGTCCCTCTCTATTGCAGTGTCAATGGGATTTGCTGAATGAATCCCCGCTCTCATCCTCACATCATAAACATATTCAGGATCCTTATTTATCCCACATGTGCTAACCGGGGTCACGACTTCTAAGTAAAAATGTGACAACAGGGAAAGTCTTGCCGGTTTATTTTTATTCGGGGAGACGTTTCGACGACACCAGTGATGTGATATGAAATTCAAGTGTTTTTTAATGAGTCACTGTTTCACTGCAAGTACCTGCTTTACTATTTATCATAAGCATATTCATTGCAGTAGTCTTAACAGTATAACATATATGCATATGGTACGGTTTACACCCCCATGGAATTACTTGATAGGCTTGCAAGATTATTTTTGAATACATGCTGGTGTAAGAGACTAATTTAAATGCAAACAAGCTGATTCACTGCTTTCTCTTCCCTCAAATATGCATGTTTTAGGCAAAGAAGCACAACTAAGTTATTCACACCCTTGGGACAAGAGCAGACTTCAAAAGAAAAAGCACGGTTTACTTGGCCAGAACCAAACGGAAACAGAAAAGACAACAAATTTGTGTTGAATTGCAATGAAACAATGTGTTTTCCTCAACATGTTTTCACACAGAGACACTTGATTCTGCATAAAAAAAAACTTTTAGAGCACTTTCAATGACCCTTTGAATGATTTCTCCCCAGACCCAAAGCAATATTGCTGGGACAATATGGCAACCCAGCAGATGATAGTTAATTAAAAGTGAGTTTGCGTCTCTCTGTGGCCTGGTTTCTCACTGCAGAGGAGTCCTCAGCTGACTGAAGTGACCCTGCCTTTCTGATGGAATGGATGAAAATGGGCCTTGACCCAGGGCCAACGTTATGATGATTAGCCTGACAAGTTAAATTCCTCCCTAGAGGTCTCTAATACAACCTCAATTAAACCGTCCCAGTCCCTGGACAACCAGAGGCAAGCCAGACTCCATGGTCTCCAGTTCATTACAGCTCATCATCATGTGTGCGTGATCACGCCCATTTTCATCTCTGGACATTTTAATTTCACACGCTTTCAGTTTTTGCTGTTAAAAATCCACGTCTTTGATTCATGAGATATCGAACGCATCGGCGGAGAATCTTCATTAGAAATGCATCTTACCGCTACTTTTCATTTTGAATTGTGGTCCGTTCCACTGAGCGGTTAAACACGACCATGAAATAGAAATAACAGTATTATATTTCGGGGGGAAAAGTGGATTTGTAATTTCAGCCATTGGTATAGCCGATCCTTTATAAAATCCCCCTCATATGAGGATCAAGCCAAATATTTTCTGTGAGGAAATTAAAGCCCATCTCTCTCCATCCTCTCCTCTGCTGAATTAAATGTATGACTTTATGGTTTTATTCACTATTGTGGCTTATTTTACATTGTGCTACGGAGTGTTAATAAACCCAGTTTGAGGTAAGCACTGATGCAGTTTGCAGAGCTGTATTTTCCTCCTTTAGTATTAACACCTGCAACCCACTCACTCCTCAGACACCTTTTTTAAGACTAAAGGAAAGCAGAGAGGAAGAGAGAAGAGAGAGAGCAAGCATTATACAAAAAAAAAACCCAAAATAACTGCAGGACTAACAACTAAGGGAGACGTAGTGAATCCTAAAACCAGCAATAGAGCATTATTTAAATCTTGGTAAGACCCCAAAGTGGTAACCTGGTGAAGGAACAGGCATCCCAACAACTAACAGAGACACCACAACATGTTTTTTCACCTGGTCGTACCAGTTTATTTTAAAGGGAATGCTTCTTGACAGTGATACCGCCACACAGAGGGGCGACAAATCAAAGTAAAAACCGAAATCGTGTGTCTAAGCAAGGCGCTAGTTTACCTCAAAGCCACAAGAACAGATTTTAAGTGGCAGTAGGCTGTATATATTTTTGGCATCATTTGGCAAAAATTCCATAATAACCTTTCAGCATATTGTAATTCAAGTGTTCTGAGAGAAAACTAGACTTCTGCTCCTCCTCATGGCTCTGTTTTCAGGCTTTAAAACAAATCTAGACTTTGACCAATCACAGGTCATTTCAGAGAGAGAGCGTTCCTATTGGCTGTGCTCCGGTCATGTGACCAGAACTTGGCGTGCCTTCAAGAGATTTTACAATGGCGTCCGCGTCACAAACTTTCTAATTTTACAGCTAAACCGTGCACTACAAGATGATTCTGAAAACATTTGAGGCGAGAAATAGGCATTACAGTAACATAATATTGATTCATATTTGATCAAAGCGGCCTAGTTTGACTGTTTGGCAGGAGTTTGCGAGTGATTGACAGCTGGCTTTCATAGACGGCAGCTGGACAGCGGACCTCAGATCATCTCTGACTGCTTGCTTTCCTCGGC